>JANHFT010000556.1:11606-23217 GCA_032467955.1 Pseudoxenodon macrops | reverse complement strand
GATCTATATGGGAGTGTGCATGCGTTAGCATGCACACACGTGCCGGCACACAACCACCCTTCCCATGCACACTGCACTGCACATGTGCAACCAGCCCCCCCCCTATTGGCTGTTTTTCACCCTCCGGAGGCTTCAAGGAAGTATCCTGAAGCCTCCAGATGGTGAAAAATGGCTGAAAATCAAAGCCAAAAATCAGCTGGCGCATGCTGGAGCTGACAGGGCAACGACTCATGTGCCCTCAGAAAATGGCTCCGCATGCCACCTGTGGCACACGTGCCATAGGTTTACCATCACTGGTTTAGAGCATCTCAAAGGTGCTTTTCCAAAAGGCAACTGGACTTTCTTGGTTTTTTTCACTAGAACATGTTTTTTTTCTCATCCAAGAAGCTCCTTCAGTTCTTGGAGAGCTGAACTGAAGAAGTTTATTGGGTGAGAAATGAAATGTTTTCAAGGAAAAGAAAAAAACACAAGAATCCCTTTTGGGAGAACCATGACCTGAATGATTGAGAATCTCCATAGACATTTAAATAGAACATCTCCTTCTAGAGATGCTAGGCCTCTTCACTTGATGCCATCAATGGCTTGGTGCCATCATTCAACTTGGTTGCCCTTTATAGTTTCTTTCAACTAATTCAGTCTATGGCGATCCAATTTTAGTTCTTTCCCCAGCTGCCATTACTAGGATAGTGTAGTTGTGAAATCGGAAAAATTGAAAAGCAGCCCCTTCTGTTTTTAACAAGTAAAAGGTTGGCTTACTCTGACACTTATCAAAGAGTCCATGAATCGTTCTTTAGGCTGGTTGGAATGTCTATGTGTTTGGTATTTAGAGAGGTAGACCGAAGCCAGGGGTGGGTTCTAACTTACCTCGCCGACGGTTTGCTGCCTCCCATGGCATGTGGCCGCACGCACGCTTTGCACGTGCTTGTATGCGCGGTACAAAACAATTCCAAAAAATTCTCCCCAAAAAAGGTCAAAAATAAGATGGCAATGCATGTGCAGTGCTAAAAACTCGGCTTCTGCACATGCGCAGAAGAAGAAAAAAGCAGAAAAAAATTCCAACCCCCCCCAAAAAAAAGATGGCAGCGTCCATGGACCAGAACTGGTTCCGTGACATCACCAGCAGCTTTACTACCTACTCTATAGAACTGGTCCGAACCAGTAGGAACCCACCTCTGACCTAAGCAGAGTAGCAGCTGAGATCCAGCCTTAAACCACATATTTATTTATTATTTATGGCATAGGGGTAAGGCAGGGTGCAAATCCCAATTCCATTTGTTGTCTTTCCTTCCCTTTCTTGGTAGTCTTGGAATCCTTAAGTATTCATTCTCTCTTTTTCAATTTGCTATTTGGGGCACTTTTAACTTTTCAGAAGGGCAATAGAATCAGGAGACGAGGCAACGGTTTTCAAGCCAGAAGGTTTCTGGCTACCAGAATATCACAGAAAAGCTGCTATTGCTTCAAATAAGTCTGCTACCAGTTTTTGGCAGTCTCTTTCCAAGAGGTTGGGGAAATGCAACACACACACACACACACACACACACACAATGTTAGGCTTTAAAGAGGGATTGGAGATGAAAATAACTTGCTGAGGCACTTCCCATGTGTTGAGAAGATCAAGCACTAATGATGATTCTGGTACATCGGTGACAGTTGTGTCTGTTGCGTGTATATATGTTTTTAACTGTGAGACCACATGGGAGGCTGTTGACGCAGCCAGGGTGCCTTTGACAGCCGCTGTGAACACATTGGATTCTATCTCCTGGCAAAAAAGAGTCATCCCATTAAAAGCTGTCGATGAAGGGAAAGGAAATATCAAGGGCGCTTGGAAGGGGGGGCGGAAAGCAGCAGGAGGAGGAGACAGGAGCTGCCTCTGCCAATGTCATTACTGGGAATGAGAAGGAGGTTTTGTACAAATGCACCATGTGTTCCATTAATGGCCGTGGTGAAGAACTGCTTTGCATTGGCGATGCTTCTCCTGGCCAGGAGAAGAATGTGGGAGAAGAGCAAATAGCAATAGCACTTAGGCTTAAACACCGCTTCACAGTGCATTTGCAGACCTCTCTTAAGCGGTTTACAGAGTCAGCCTATGGCCCCCAACAATCTGGCCCCTCATTTTACCCACCTCGGAAGGATGGAACGATGAGTCGACCTTGAGCCTGGTGAGATTTGAACTGCCGAACTGCAGCAAACAGTCAGCTGAAGTAGCCTGCAGTGCTGCACTCTAACCACTGCACTCTGCTGTGACTCGGATACAGGAGTCTACTTCGGGGGTGGAGTTCAGAGGCGAGCAAGATAACGTCCAATACAAGATCTTTAGACAAGCAAGTGTCAAATCTGTCTCGGCTTGAACCTCTAATTAAGAACGATCCTTAACGCCATTTGTTGAGAAAGGTAGAGTTTACAAGACGTCAGGCTGGCTATGCCTCTGCATCTCCTGCCCAACGGTAGGGGAGTAAAGAAGTTACTTTACTGATGTTACCTAGGTTGGGTAATGAAATGGAGGACAATTGCTTTCGTATCTTTCTATATTGATTATTTTATGACGATCCTCATTAATAAGGCAGTGCAAAAGTCCCCAAAGGAAAAAAAAATCCCTTCTAACCATATATTGTGACTGGCTGGCATACCTTTTGCTTAGAATTTTATTCAAGGTACATGCAGAGGTGGGTTCCTACCGGTTCTATAGAACCGGTAGTAACTCCGCAATGACGTCATGGAGCCGGTTCTGTCGGTGTCTTTGTGGGCGTCGCCATCTTGGATTTTGCTTCTGCGCATGTGCACTGGTTAGTTTTTGACTGCCCTGGGAATGTGCCTTGCACGCTTTGCATGCACACTCGAGGTACGACCCTGAGCAAACCGGCAGTAAGAAGATTCAGAACCCACCTCTGGGTTCATGCACTTGATCGAACCCTGTATTAAAGGTGATGTTGATATGACTGTAAGCAGGGTTAGGTTATGATGCCATCTTGAAAAACTTTCCCGATTTACAGAAGCAAATTGAGCATCGTCTACACAGCGCTACACAAAAAGAGGCTGATTACATTTATGTATATGCTTATACCAACGAAGGTTTTTTCTTTCTTTCTTGCCAGCACATATGATAACGTGGAGAGAGATTGGGGAACATAAATGGCATATGATTCATTCAGTGTAGATATTCCTTTAATTCAGCCGCTATTTTGGTAGGGTGGGAAAGCACGCCATTGTCATCACAACAAAGAAAACGGACCAATGCCGAATTCACAAAGTACGTGTAGGACACACAGGTGAGTAGTTTACCAAGATCTAGTAACACTGACTTAGGCCTCAGCTCGGATGGAACACTAAAAAGTATGGATATTGATGACTGATTATCCCCTTGGTGTCTCATAAGACTTTTCTTTTGCCTTGCAAATGGGAGGCAAAAGTATTAGCTGCAAATCTTGACTAAACGCACACGGGTAATTTGCAAACCTCCAGGCATGCCAATACCTGTTCTGCTTACTTGCAGGTAAATTGATACACAGGAGGGTAAAAGATACTCTCTCCGGATAAAGAATCCGTTGGCTCATTAAAAAGGGTGATGCAACAGTACTACCAAGTTACATTGGCAGCTCCTGTCTTTCAAAATTAATAAGCAGTTTAACAGCAGTTAAATGCACGCCTTCAGTTATAAGTCCACTGTCAAGCCTGAAGCTGACCTGACTAAGGCCATTTTTGAGGCTTCAGTGTTGCCATACTGGAGCTGAGGGATAGGGAGGGGGGAATAGAGAGAGCTGGGGGTTTTGTAGCCAAAACAAAATATTTTCTCTTGGGAACCAAGGACATTTCCACAGATGGTCGGAGAGAGGAGGAGTGAAGTTACCAAACAACCAGACGGCATCTTGATTGGACCATGTGACTGATTGTTTGGGGAAGGGCAAAAACTTTTAATTAGGTGAAAACCACAATTTAGAATCGGTTTTCACCAGCCTGTGCCAATATGATATCTCCAAATAAAACTATTATTTGAGGAAGCTCCCTGCCTCGGAGTTCTGTTTGCTATGGGTGTATTACTGACACACACTGTGTTTCCCAGATCTTTGGGTTAATATTACATTTAGGTAGGGTAACAACTTTGGAAGATCTCTGTGGGTTGCACTAGAGCTTTTGAAAGCCACAAAAGTCCTTAACTTCTACCTTCAATCCAGGAGGTTCCATAGGGTGCCTGACAATATCTGAACAAGCTGATTAATCGTTCTGCCAGGAAATGTCTTCTTGGTTCTAGGTTGATTCTCTCCTCGATTAGTTTCCCATCCATCGTTCTTGTCCTCCCTTAAAGTGCTTCGGAGAATAGGTTGACTTCAGGGGTGGGTTCTAACTTAGCTCGCCGCCGGTTCGCTGCCTCACGCACCACGTGGGCATGGCTCATGTGTGCGCACATGCGCAGTACAAAAAAGCCCTGAAAAATTCTCCACCAAAAAAGGCCAAAAACAAGATGGTGACACATGCGCAGTGCTAAAAGTCGGCTTCTGTCCATGCGCAGAAGGAAAAAAATCCCCCCAAAAAAGATGGCAGCACCCACGGAGCAGAACCGGCTCTGTGACATCACCAGCGGCCTACCTACTCGGTAGAACCGGTCCGAACCGGTAGGAACTCACCTCTGGTTGACTTCCTCTTTTTGTGCAGTCCCTTAGATATTAGAAGACTGCTATCATGTCACCCCTAGTCCTTCTTCTCATTAAACTAGACGTATCTAATTCCTGAACCCGTTCTTCATGTTTTAGCCTCCAGTCCCCTAATCATCTTTGTTGCTCCTCTTGCATTCTTTGTAGACTCTCAACATCGTTGATTATATCGTGGCGACCAAAATTGGATGCAATATTCCATGCGTGGTCTTACCAAGGCATTATAAAGTGGTACTAACACTTCATGTGATCTTGACTTCTATCTCTCTGTTAATGCAGCCTAGGACTGGGTTGGCTTTTTTTATCAGTTGCTGCACACTGCTAGCTCATATTTAAGCGATTGCCTCCTAGGACTCTAAGATCCCTCTTGCAATTACGGCTTTTGAGCCAGGTACCACCTATTCTATACCTGTGCATTTGGTTGTTTTTTTCTTGCCTAAATTTAGAACCTTGCTTTGCTTGTGTGTAACATCTTGCAGATTGGGAGGAGCCCTGATATTTATCTCCAAGAATGTGGGGAGAAGGGAGAGCTATAAAGCTGCATCAATTGCTCCCTGTGGAAAGGAAGGATGGCTAAAAACAGGAACAAAGATTCTAATTCCAATAATTATGGGTGTACTTGAAACAAACGTTTAAAAGACCATGAAGGAGATCTTCAATTACAAGCAGAAATGCAAGAAATTAGTTTGGTGACTTCCTATCTGACATTGGCATTACGCTCTGCTTAGCATTGTTGTAGCCATCAAGTTTATTTTCTTTCTCTTTCTTTCTTTCTTTCTTTCTTTCTTTCTTTCTTTCTTTCTTTTGTAAATGCTCAACATTTTTCTATCCTACTTATTAACAGATGACCTATAGTTCTAACCAGAGTTACATAAATTATCTGCAGTTGAATGTATTATTGTCCCTTTGTGGTCATTATGCCCACCATGAGGTGCTAAAAAGTCAGTGAATTGGATTCACACCTCCAGTGGAATATCCTTCTAGTGTAATGATCAGAAATAGTTGGCATAGATTCCTGATCATATAAAATATAAAGAGCAGGTTATATCCTAAAGTAAAATCAATAGTTTTCAAAACGAGCCCATCCAAAATGAAGTCTCCAGGCCCAAGAAAAACAGCCAGAAAATTCTTATCCTTCCCATGAGCCATCAAAATCAACTATTGATTTTTGCCTCTTTCTTGCTCTTCTCAAACTCACCAGAAAATTTGCCCAGCCAAACTATCCCCTTCTTTTCTCTCTCCCTCTCTTTCTCCCCTTTGTCTACGTAATCCCCATGTTTGGGTTAATGTGCATTAAATAATTGTGATCATAACTCACTGCAGAAAATGCAAAAGGTCACAAAGGTATTCTGGGAATATCAAAACAAATTGCATTTCCATCAGCTGGCATTTTGAGTTCTCTTCTTGTAGCCGTGGCCTGGTGGAATAGGAGGGACAAAAGTTGCTAGAAAGAAGAAGAAGACAAATGGAGGGTGCGAAGAAGATCGTTTTGTATTGCTCTAGTGCCCCCAACAATATGGGTCCTCGTTTTACCCACCTCGGAAGGATGGAAGGCTGAGTTCAACCTTGAGCCTGGTGAGATTTGAAGGTCCAAATTGCAGGCAGCCGGCAGTCGGCAGAAGTAGCCTGCAGTACTACCCTCTAACCACTGCGCCACCGCTGTTCCTTACTTCCTGGCTAGAACTTGTAGGTCACAGGCAGTCCTCAATTTATGACAATTTGTTTAATGACCATTTGAAGTTTCAATGCCATTGAAAAAAATGATTTATGGTCATTTTTCACACTTACAACCATTGCAGCATCCCCACGTCAAGTAATCAGAATTTGGATGTTTGGCAACTGACTCATATTTACGATAGTTGCAGTGTCCTGGAATCATGTGATCACATTTTGCGATCTTCTAACAAAGAAAACCAATGAGGAAGCTAGATTCACTTAATGACCACGTTGCTAACTGAACCACTGCAGCAGTTTACTTAACAACTGTGGTCCTAAAATGGAGCAAAACTCACTAAACAACTGTCTCCCTCGGCAACAGAAATGTTGGCTCAATTGTGGCCATAAATCGAGGACTACCTGTAATTGTTTTCCTGCTTCTCATTTCTGCAAGGATTTCTTTTCTGTCAATAAACCCGCTGTGGTTCCCTAATTTTAATTCTTTATATTTTGGGTGCAAATATTCCATGGAGCTTTGTACGTGTTCTGATGCAATTTCACCAACGTGCATTTTCTTTTTCTTTTTTTTTTGCTTGCAGTTTGGTAAACCCATTTGCCTCATATAAGGCAATTTTGTACTGACGATGACCTAAAACGGGGTGTCAAACTCAATTTCATTGGGCCGCATCAGGGCTGTGTTTGACCTCAGAGGACCTGGGTGGGGCATGGTCAGAGTGGGCATGGCCAGCTCGACATCACTCATGTTGGGGGCGTGCCTTCCAATGAAAAGGGGTTCCCGAGCTCCATTTCTGGCTGTGATGGATTCCTGCAAAAACGGAGCTCGGGAGGACCATGCGCATCCCTCACAACCTCTGTTTCCAGCTCGACGGCCTCCTGAAACCCTTTGGCAGCAAAAACCGAGCTCGGGATGACCACGTGCAGCCCTCACGAGCTCCATTTCCAACCGTGATGGCCTCCTACAATCCTCCTGCGGCCCTCCTGAGTTCCATTTTCACTGGCAGAGGCCCTGCGGGCCGATTCTTCGCTGTTTCCGGAGCGGCCCCACAGGCCAGATCTAAGCACCCCGTGGGCCAGTTCTGCCCCCCCCCGGGCCTTGAGTTTGACACCCCTGCCTTAAAAGGTAAGTGTTTAAAAGATTGATAAATGGAAGCGCAAAATTCAGAGAATTTCAAACTTCAAATGACAATTTAGCCATTTGTGTACTGGATCAACATTTTGAAATAAAAATCCCCTCCCTTCCTAATCTGGAAGATCACAAGTTCCCCAGCCTTGATATAAGGGGATCAGAATGCATTTCAGCCATGGTAACAATAAAAATCCTGAATGTTTACCAACAGAAGTGAATTGAGAAAAGGGTCACTCCTCACTTTGTCTCTTTCTCACACACAAACACACACACACACATGCATGTTCTTGCCAATGGTGTTGTGTTTCTTGTTACTCACTGGAAGCAGTTTCACGTCCTTCAAAACATTTGCCCTGCTGGTGCTCGTGGTTATTGTTATTATTGCAGTGTTGCCACTGTGCCTTTTGAAACACACACACACACACACACCTTCCTCTCCTCCCTTTTGTCTACCTCTTCATCCTTGCAACAGCTGTGAAGGCTCTCAATTAGCATCAGGATATCAGATGAACTGAGAGTTCCCCTCAGGGGTGGGTTCTAACTTACCTCACTGCTGGTTCACTGCCTCCCACACCGCGTGGGCACACCTCATGCGTGCACACATGCCTCGTGCGCACGCACATGTGCAGTAGAGAAAAGCCCTCAAAAATTCCCCCCAAAAAAGGCAGAAATCAAGATGGCGACGCATGCACAGTGTTGGAAACTCAGCTTCTGCACATGCGCAGAAGAAGAAAAATCCGAAAAAAATTCAAAAAACATTTGTTTCCCCAAAAAAAAATTCCCAAAAAAAAGATGGCGGCGCCCATGGAGCAGAACCGGCTCTGTGACGTCACCAGTGACCTACTACCTACTCAGTAGAACCGGTCCGAACCGGTAGGAACCCACCTCTGGTTCCCCTTCTCCAGAACAAAGGGAGCAGTTTGTTACGTCCGAGATGAAACATCTGAGGGGAAAAAGGACAGGAGACACGCAAAAAATAATAAAAAATAAAAATGCAAATCACTCCACTCATTCCATCTTTTCAAAAGCAAAGTGAGCACTAAGCAGACAGCTGAAGCATTGGGTTTCAGAGACTGAAAGACCCATACGAGGATGCCTGGGTTAGGAGGAGAAATCTGTCAGTTGCAGGAATTCTCTGCTTCCCATTTTTATGTATCTGTCAAACTCGGTTCATCACACCTCAGTAGTTTATTTTTAAAGTTTCCACTAAAATGGGTCAATACTGGTGCAGACTTCTTCCAACATACAGGGTTTGCTTTTTTGTTTTATGTTTTGCCTACCGAAGAAAGATTTTTGCCAATTATATCCCCCCAATACAGTGTAGTTTTCAACATTCTTTCAGAGAAGATTTTAATTGTAGATTTACTTATTCCAATAGAAGAGAAGGTAGGTTTGTATTTATTTCGCAGGCTTTCGTGCTGCTTCAACTGGAATGAATCAAGGCGTTTTTGTATATGTATATTTACTTAATATACTTCTTTTTTTTCAAATGGTAACTGCAAATTTGCAGATATGGATATGTTGGCTGATAGCTAAGACTGAGCTCATGTACTTCTTCAAAAGCAAGAAAACCGCAGTTCTTCCCAGGCAGAACCAACTTATATATGAATTATTCACTGGATCAGTAATTTCACATCTAATTTGCCAGTGATCAAGTAATGAAACATATGAAAGAACAAAAAAAAATGAAAAGAGCAAGCTGAAGCGTCTAAAATGTTGCCGGATTACATTTCCTATTTTGATTATTGATTAATGGTAATTGACCACAACTGGAGGACGACAATATTCAAAGTGCCATAGATTCCCCCAAATCTGCTGGGGTGCACCATACCAACCCAATCAAATGCTATAATATAGGATACCCAGCAATGATTTTCTAAAAATAAATGTAATTGCTTATGCAATTTGGTGTAGTGATAATTTGTCTGGGTAAATTGCAGCGTTGATAACATCAAATAATATTAGACATCAAGAGCGTTGGTTTTTTTTCCTTTCAGGCACAAAAAAAAAAGAGATTTTCTTAGAAGCCTAAGAGAAAACGAAGAGTTGGAGATGATGCCAACGTATCACAGGAAAGAATCTATGATCCTTCAAATGCTTCTACGTTATGACCCATCCTGCAGGGCCAATGAGAGAAAGTTGCAGATGTAAACCAGGAGAAATTTGAAGGTGTCCTCTGTCTTCCGTGGGTTGGAAATAGTTTATGGACGTGCAAATTAAGCCCCATTGAGAACAGGAGCATTCTTAGGTTCCACCAAGGATTTTCTAGAAGGACGAGCAAGCAGGTTATTGTTTAACCTCCCTTGGCGACGTCCTACATCCCTTCCAAACCTATGACTATATGATTTGGAAATCTAGAATCCAGCTGTTTATATGAAGCCTATTTCTATCCTTCGGAAGACACACAGATTATTTGCCAAGTGAAAAATAAGAGGAACCAGTCAGCATAAAGACTTTATTTATATTCCTTCCCTGCAAGGACCAGGGTGCTTTCCTAAGAAAATAGCTAAAGAATGATAAGCTCATTCTGATTGCACTCAGAAAATGTTGTTAAGTAAATAAGAGGTGTCATTCTCCACCTCTTACCACACATTAAAATGCACTAAATAGGCACCATTCAGGTTTCACTTGCCCCATTTCAAACCAGAATAGTGTTGCTAAGAATTGATTGTTGGTGTAAGATTACACCAACCAACTATAACCATGATGGTGAACCTATGGCACACGTGCCACAGGTGGCACGCAGAGCCCTCTTTGTGGACACATGAACTGTCACCCCAGCTCAGGTGCACCGGGGGGGGTGCCCCCTTTTTGCTCACAGGAGGCTGTAGGGGGGTCTACTAGGCCTGAAATTGGGCACAGGAAGAGCATGCGGGTTGCGTACGCATGCACAGAGGTATGGGGAGCACAGGGGGTGCATGCGCAGGGGTGGGCGGGGCACACAGGTGGTCACGTGCACATTGCATTATGGGTGTGGGGGCGTGCAGGCTCTGTCGCGCATGCACGTACTTTCGGCATGTACCAACAAAAAGGTTAACCAATAGCCATCACTGGTCTATAAGGAACAGCTAGTCAGAGTATTGGAGTGATGCTAATGTTCTCTATATTTCAAAAGGATTATTTGATAACTTTGTTCTAAATATAGTTCTCTAGCAAATACCCTTGATGTCCACCACATGGGCTAGACTACAAAACCTAGCCAGCTTAGGTACTAATTCCTAGCCAACACTTGTAAGACTCAACATTGTGATAGGCTGAAGGCCAATAGGAGCTGCCGTCAATGCCTATAGAGAACAACAAGTGAGGGGAGGATGATTTGATTGCTGTGTAACTCTTCAACCTCAAAATTATTCTAGATTCTCCCACTCTTCTTTATAATTAGCCTGATGGAGAATACATTTCTTTCCGGTTATTCCAAAGACCATTTCAGGGCTGAAATCCTAACAATATTCTATTAGATTGCCACTTTCAATCTCAGTTAGCGGAGGTAGATGGAATTCATCACTGCCACTTTCTCTCAATCTCAGCTTCTCTGTTGTAACACAATTACAGTGACCTATCTTGTTGGATTTGTGAGGGCAAACACAATCACAATTTCGTAGCGCTTTGCGAAATAAAGCAATCCGTGCCCATATCCCTACTCAGCAGAGGTGGGTTCTAAATCTTCTTACTGCCGGTTTGCCTCAGGGGCACGCTGCGCCCGCACGTGTGCTTTGCGCACCATGCACGCATGCGCAGTGCTTTTAAAAAGCTTCTGTGCATGAGCAGAAGCAAAATCCAAGATGGTGGCACCAATGGCGCTGCCGAAAGAACAGGCTCAGGGGCATGTCAGGCTCGGGTTGCTAATGATTCTACCGAACCGTGCTGGTACCAGACCGAACCATTAGGAACCCACCTCTGCTACTCAGATAGCAGCAGGAGAGCAGTCCCTGGGGAGAGCTTCAGGGAAGGGCACCTCTTCCATTCTTTAAAGCTATAGAACATACAAAGAGTCATTTCCCCTCCATTCATATCCATTTATATCAGCTTCACACCAGGAGTGAAATCTAAAAATTTGCCCCTACCGGTTCTGTGGGTGTGGCTTATTTGTGGGCGTGGCTTGGAGGTCAGGTGACTGGGTGGGCATGCTTTTACACTTTACACAGACAGAACACAAAAAGTT
>JANHFT010000554.1:0-16110 GCA_032467955.1 Pseudoxenodon macrops | reverse complement strand
CCTCACCCCATTCCTAAGAGGTCTGTAAGGGCATACATAAGCGCACCAGCGTGCCTACCGTTCCTGTCAAAATGTCCCCATGTATTCGTAAAATATGATGTATTCATAACCATGATTGTACATCTCATATATTCACAATCATGTTTATTCTTTATCTTTAATCATATGCATAAACAAACAAACAAACAAAATATCCTTAAAAGTAGTTATGCAATGGAATGAGGTAATTCCCTTGAAACAATTAATTTATACCAGTTATTTAACAGAAAACACAGAGAATAAGTGTTGAAGGTAATATAGTCCAAAGGCCAGTCAAATAGAGTTCTTTCTAATAAAATCAGAAAAGAAACCTTCAGGGTCTTCAACCACTAAACATGGCTAATGGAACTAAATATGTAGATAAGGAACTTGATAGTTGGGAAGAAGAGGGGAAGAAAGTGGGCAGCCTAGACTAGAGGAAATGGCTAACTGTTAAGTCATACCATTCCTATTGAGAGAACGTCACACTGAAAACTTTTGTTGCAGTTGATCCCACTTTTTAATGTTATTCTTGAATATGGTTCATTGAAGTGCTTTGCAAATGTATTTATTTATGCCATGCTTAGCAGAATGGGGAGAGGGCAGAGCCAGCCTGTGGCTCAACTGTATTGACCTTTTTTCCCATTTAGTTTAGTTCCTTTTGGGATATTTTCAAATAATTTGTGTAGTATTTCTTCATAGAAAAGGAAAACTTGTTTCACTTTTTAGCAGGAGACTACTTCTGAATTACTCTTAAACCCCCTCCCCTTTACTTCATTCATTCTTATAGTGGCCATTTCTCCAAGGAAAAGAAAGAAGTAATTAATTTGTATATAAGCTACAAAGATTTAACATTCTGAAACCCTCCAGGCTTGTTTTAAAGCTGAATTCACAAAGCTGAGTCATAAATCTGAAGGCAACTTGAAAATGTTTTTAAAAATCCTACAGAAAAAACTACTTTTATGAACTACTATATTGTATCACATGACTTTTAGTTTTCTACTGGCTTGATATAGATACAATAACATTGGTTCAATAAACCATAGTTTATCAATCTGAGAGTTGGTTACCTGTACTTTCTTTTGCATGAGCATTTGTGGCAATTTATTAAACCACAAGTTCCTGCTATCATTTACTCTCAGGATTAAAACTAAGACAACCATAGTTTATGGTTTGAAAGTTTACAGTCAATTTCAGATTGAATTTCCTGGTTGATTGGAATCTTGACTATCTTGCAAAATACTGTATTTTTCAGACTATAAGACCCACCGGTTTATAAAACGCACTATGATTTCAAAGAGGTAAGTAAGAAAAAAAAAGATTTTGTTCTTCCCGGCCCCAGGAGCACTCTGCAAGCCTCCCAAATCCTCTGTGCACCCTGTTTTTTGCAAAAATGGGCCTGTTTGTCACCCGTTTTCATTTAGCAGCCTGCTTAATACATCCTTCTGCTTAAAACTAATTAATTTGCATACATAATAACTCACTTCCAGCTATTGAAATATACAGATGAAAACAAGGGTAGCCAGAAACCAAAGCAAAACCACACATTAAGCTGCTTATGATATAATATAATTAGGCTCTGCTGCACTTTCTCTTCCAAATTCCAATTTATAAGGATTGAATTGCTAGGTACATTTTTCACATTGAGGTTTGGAAAAGTTTATTTTGACCTGGCAAATGATTTTAAAACTGAGGAAAAACAGGTCAGCGGATGGGAGGGGGGGAGGAAAAGAGGAAGTATGGATGGAGCTTGTTATCTGTGCAACTCCGGCATACAAAGAAGTGGTGTGAATTTCAACATTCAGGCCTGCATTAAATCAGCGGAACTGTAGAAATGAGGAATGACATAGTTTACCCCAGTGGTCTGTGCTAAAAAGCATATCTTTGAAACGGCTGTATCAGATTCTCATAAGCCATTGGTTCCATTAAAGTCACATGTTTCATTGACTTAGGAAGGAAGGAACTTATTAGTTGTCCTTTTCCTCCTTTCGCTCATGACATATGGCCCCTTAAAAAGCAATATTGTTCTGAGATATTCCTCAAGCCAGCACAGTGCAAAGGGGCCACTTTTATCTCTCTATGGAAAGTATCTCTTAAGTTTATACATTCTTGATTTAAGCCCTTCCTCAAGTTGATTGACAGATTGTCACCATTTAACTCCTTGATCTGGAGAATTTAAGTATTATTTCTTTTTTTAGCTTTCTGCTACCCTGCCTATACCTTCATTCCCCTCCCCCTCCCTTCGTTGCTTCATAACCTGCATTTTCTAAGAAAGGGACCATCATGAGAAATAATGGTGTGTGTGGTGTTTTTTCTTTTTTTTTTGAAAAGGCAGTGATTGTCACTGAAACCGATATGTCTGTCTGATAACAAAAACTGTCATTGCCTCACATGGAACATGCACCCTCGGGAGATGGAGGACAAAGGCTCCCTTAGAGAAGAGCTCTCAGCCATGTGCTGTCTCTGATCCCTTTGGCTCCAGTCAGAACCACAAGCTATTTTTTTTCTCATATGCCACTCGAATGGATCTATGGAAAAGTATGAAAAGTTTCCGTTTAGAGAAAGGCTTATGTTCTTTGGGGACTGGATAGTCATTTTCCTTCTTTTCTTTTATATATACACATCCATTGAGTAAAAAATGAATTGTTGAAAGGAAAATACACACGCATGACTTTTCTGCAATAACAATCTGATACATTCTTGGCAAATGCATCCTTCGTATATATTTCCAGCTGCATTTTTGAATCACTGCCGAGTTAAATCCACTGTGGGATTCTCGGCAGAGTTTGATCATGGGCACCAAGTAGTCCTGAAATCAGGACCTTTTTAAAGGGAAGGGCAGCAAGCCAGTGGCCCCAAGCAAAAAGGGCTGGGTTAGGTGAAAGGCACTGACACTCTTCATTCACAACAGAAAAACTAAATGCATACAAACTCCATATTTATTTTGGTATTGGTCCACTGTTCAATGGCTCACTGTCCAAAGAAAGGCAAAAAGGAGAAAATAAACTTGAGGAAAGGGAAGAAGACAAATATTAATTTATTTATTTTCAAGCATATATTAGAAAACAGATACAAGTATAAACAAGATTATGAATACATGAGATGGATTCGTATAAAAGGGAACAATAGTACAGGGACAGTAGGCATGCTGGTGCACTTATGCAGGCCCCTTAAAGACCTCTTAGGATAAACACATTTAAATTCTGGGTGATTTTAATGCTACAGTTGGCAAACAGACAGCATAGTCATTTTGGACTATGCAGGTGATTGTTTTGTACAATTTTGCAAAGAAAACAGATTTAGAATCTGTTGAACCAACATGAATATGTGGCTCAAACAACACAAATGCTGCTTTTACACTCAGACGTCACCAAATGGACTTCACCTTAATCAGATTGACTATGTCCTATGTAGTCTATGAATGACCAGTTCAGTCCTTCCTGTTAAGACATAGCCAAGTGCTGATTGCAGTTCAGATCATGAATTGTTGGTGACAATGATTATGCACCACCAAAAGGCAATGCCTACAAAGAACATTAATGTTGCTATAATCTTTACTACAAATACAATACAGGTGAAAAATAGGTTTGAACTACTGGATACTGCTGAGAAGACACCTGATGAACTGTGGCAGGAAATTCAATCAACCATTATTGGAATTGCAGAAGAACACACAAGAAACCAGAGAAAAAGTGCAAGTGACTCTCAGATGAAATCACCAAAATAGTTGAGCAAATAAAAGCAGCCAAGTCTGCAGACAAATGAGAAGTAAGAAGACTTAATGCAGCTTTCCAGAGAGCAATAAGGAAGGATAACCAAGTTTACTGGAATAAGCAATGTAAATAGCTTGAAGCGGACTACATGAAGGGTCACACCAGAAATGCATTTATGCAAATAAAAAAGATCTAAGCAACTTTTATTGCTCATAAAGGAATCATTAAAAACAAGCAAGGAAAAGAACTGTCCGATCAACAAGGCATCAAGAACAGATGGTGAGAAAAAACAGAAGAATTGTACACAGGTAGAAAAGAGGCCCAACATCAGATTGACAAAGAAAGAGAAGTAGAAATAGAACTGACCATCATTAAGAAATCATATTGGCAATGAACCAACTGCTAAACAACAAGATTTCAGGTTTGACACTATTGTGACAATTACTGAGACCTGCACCACCCATAATCATTAGAGATCAGTGCCAAAAAAATTGGGACGCCAACACTTGGCCACAGGATTGGAAATGCTCAGCGTTCATTCCATGCAAAAAAAGGGTGACTCTAAAGATTGTTTCAATTATCACACAATTGCTCTGGTCCCTCACATCAGCAAGCTTCTGCTTAAAATTATATAACAACATCTAGCACCAATCATTGAAAGGGAATTACTAAATGTCCAAGTCGGACAGCTCAATCACAAGGCACTTATTTCATTACAATTAAGCCTCAGAAATGCTATTAGACCTCTATTTATTTTAACTTTATATCTACCGAGAATAATGTTGACATTTTAGCACATAGTTTCTAACACTGTGAATTGAAAGGTACCATCTAATATAGATATTTATAGGGGATTCTAAGCACACATAATAAAGCTAGCCAACAATTTCATAAATATTTCAGGGGGGGAAATGTAGCTCATATTAGGCTATTGCTGTTCATCTTGCTGACTGCCCACATCTTATTTTAGAGCAATTACCTGTGATAGATAAGATCTCAAAATGGTTACCTCAGAAGTGTGCCTTTTCCTTTATGCTAATATTGTGGTGTTATCAAATACTGACTGATCAGGTATAATGGGGAAAGGATCAGCAGTTGTTTTCAGTCGTTGTTTTGTTCTTGATACACTAGAAAAATATTGTTAAGTTGAAAAGAAAGAAGCTTACATTTTAGAGTGTTAGCACAAAATGTTCAAGTAAAACTGGAATGAAACAAATGTGTTGATTTACTTTCTTGACTTTGACTGGTTAGCACTTGTTTCTCAATATAAAGTCAAAAGAAATATTACAAGCTATTATTTCTTAAGTTTGGCATTTCAAGTCTTTGTTCCAAAGCTCTTAAAAATTTCTGCTATCTACTTTAACAAAGCCTTTTCATGTCAGTAAAAATCCTGTAGACTAGATTTGGAAATATTATTTGAATTTGGTGATATATGGCAGAAAGGCAAACACTTTTTTATGTCTTTATTTATACTTTAAATATTATCCAGAAAATAACCAGCCAGTTAATGTTAAATGAGAAAAACTATTAGTTCAGGAAACTGGATGAAAGAATGTACACTGCAATATAAAAAGATGTATTGACAATTGAGCATTTTCTTAAAGTTTTTTCCTCAAGCAACCCAAAAAAAAAAGAAGTTATTCAATTCAAATATATTCATATCTCTCTCTATGTTGTAGAGAATATTTAAGCATATTTTCCTAAATTGAATGGTGTCTGCCTTTATACTCTTTCTGGAACTTTAATATGTGTTAGTTTAAAATAGGCAAGTATGCAATAATCTCCTTTTTAAAAAGAACAAATGCTGTTTGTTGTAAAAATTAATTCTAAGTAATTTGGAACCCAGGATATTTGAAACCATACATTTTAGCACTTGCTGCACCAATCAGCATACATGTGCCTTATGTTCTAAATAGTGAAGGTTTACTAGTTCTTAGTTTTTATTTGAGAAATATTTTATCACTTATCTCTTAATCCTCAAAGTCATCTAAATTTCTACAGACAATTCAAAGGCCAAGCACATTCCCGTACTTCAGGCAATTTCACATTGCAGCATAACCCACTTGTCTCCAATACTGTCCCCACTGGGAGGTAACTTTAAAAATTCCAATCTGGATTGCAGTCAGTTGGCAACAGAGTTGAGTTGATTTTCAATCCCGATTATGGTCATCACAGGTTTGCCATTTCCCTCTTTTTTCCCTTCCCATCAACTGAAGGGAAATCAAACCTCACTTACTGGCTTCTGTGTGTAAATGGGCCTCCTGGTGTTTGTATGTTTGATTAATTTTTCAGGATTTCCTTCCCCTCTTAACAAATCTGATCCCCCCCCCCACTTTGCTTTCTCAGATGTTGGAATACATGTACTTTGTTTCCTTCTTTGACACTAATCCAGATTCTTTCTTTTCCCTCTTATTGTACTGTCATTGCTCTGAAGATACAAGCAACAGGGACATGCTTTCATTTCCTTCTCTAATCATCAAAGTTTTGTTTCTTTTAAGAAAAGGCAGCTGATGATGATAAAGAGGAGAAAGTGCAAGGTATGTAGTCAATTGGAAATGAGCATCTCAAATTACATCCAAAGCCTTTTTTTTGATAAAAGCTTCCCTAAGAAAATCACATCAAAAAAGATAGAGATGAGTACAATAACAGCAAAGTCTAGCCAAAACATGCCGAGATGGCTTGTACATTGCTTTTATGTAGATGCTAAGTATGTTAAATATGTAACCATGTTTTACAATTATTAACAATGCCACATTTTTAGAACCACATTTTCCATGAGTTAAAAGAGTTAATATACATTACCTGTGTGTGTATAGCATATTTTTAAAAAATGGTCCAGAAGGACACCATGAGCAATATATCAAAAGCCATCGGAAGGTCCTATGTAACAGCTGGCTATCTCATGGCTTGAAGTTCAAAAGGGAGAAGTCCTGAGGCTAGTTCATCTAAAGAAAAATTCCAGGCTAAATGTAATGTCATAGATTCTGTTCAAACCACTATGTCATGTAGAACAGAAAAAAACAAGGCACATCTTTTCTGCATTGACCCTGGATCAGTTATAAACTAAAGATTTTCTATCACAAAATAAAATGATAATAACTTTAATGTGGCTTAAATATGAATCTGTTGCTGAGCATCTGAGTTTTGATTACGTAACTATGGGGATGCTGCAATTGTATTGTGGAAAATGGTTATAAATAACTTTTTTCATTGCTGCTGTAACTTCAAACAGTCACTAAATGAACTACTGTTAAGTCAAGGAATACCTGTATGTCATTTACACAATATACTGAAAATATTGTTGCCATTCCAAACTAAAATAAGATATAATTATTTTATTGGATTTTTTTTTGTTTAGTTAATTTTTCTCTACCATTGTTTGTCTCAACTTAATATAGAATTTCTGCTATGATTTTTGTTATTGCTAGTCAAACATGCTATTTTTAATAAATTTTAATCATATTATTTAGGATTCAGACTACATTTATTTTATTCAGTTTTTAATGGTAAATATATTAAGCTAACTTTAAATAAAAAGCCTATGGTTTCTAAGGGTTCTTAGAAGGTTCCTTCTGCTGGTTCAAAAGTAATATGCAGATGAAATTCTGCATTCATTCCTAAACGAAGAAGTCCACACTAAACACAGAAGCATATTTATTTTAATTAAGAATCATGGTGCAGTGGTTAGAATGTAGTATCGCAGGCTAATTCTAATGACTGCCACGGGTTCAATCCTCACTGGCTCAAGGTTGATTCAGCCTTCCATCCTTCTGAGATTGATAAAATGCAGACACAGATTGCTGGGGGTAAATATGATAACTGTGTAAACTGCTTAGAGAGGGCTGTAAAGCACTATGAAGTGGTATATGAAGTGGTATAGTCTTAGTGCTATTGCTATTTTTACTGCCAGGCATGAAGCAATACTGTAGGAAGAAGGCACAACATGAACAAAACAATACTTTGCACATTATCATTCACTGAAGGTCATCATTTTGCTGCCATTGTGGTAATAACTTCAATTCTGAAGAGAGTGGCAGGCTGTTATCTAGAACCTTTTCTTATCCTCACCTCAACTTTAGATATGCAAGGCATTATAGTATAGAAGAAATGTGCTACATTTACAAATCCAGATCAAACATATAATATTTTAAAGTTTTAAAATAAAAAAATTACATATTTGAATTAACTTTGGATATGCTACTGTGGTTCCCCGAAAATATGACCTACCCCAAAAGTAAGTCCTAGTTTGAGTTGTATATGTGTGCCCAATATAAGCCCTACTCCCAAAATAAGCCCTAATTAAGACCCCGCCCACTCCAGGGTGCACGTGTAAAATATTAAGCTAGGGTGGAGATTGGGGGTGGAGCTGCCCTACTACTTACCTTCAGACAGTTGCAGCCAGGTCTCGTATGCCCCGACACCTGCCTTGCTGGCCCATTTCTTCTGCCTTCAAAACTTTCGTGAAGGCCTCTTCAGCCAATAACAGAGGTCCAGATTGATCCACAGTTCTGTTATTGGCTACAGAAGCCTTCAGGAAAACCTTTCAGGTTTTGCTTGCAGCAGACATTGCTGAAGGCCTCTGACAATAAAAACAATAAAATGGAGGCTGGAGGGGAGGGGCAACACACACAAGTGAGATGAATCAGTGGACAGCATTTCCCACCCCCAGAAAATAAGACCTGGTGCCTTTTTTGATGGCAAGAAAAATATAAGACCCCGTCTTATTTTGGGGAGTAAGACCAGTAATATTGCAAATGAAACGAAGAATCAGTTGTTCAGTCTCCCTATTTCTTAGTATTCCACATTTGTTTGCTTGTTTCATTATTAATGCTCCTTGTATGGCTCTATGCATTTAATAATATAAATAAAATATTCTGAGAAACCCTAAGAGCCCCAACAGATGCACACACCTCTTAAAATAGTTTTCATAAAATAGAAATGCACAGCATGACCTTTTTAAAAAAAACAACCTTTCTACTTAAAGATGTGCTTACATCAAACTGTTTCATCGTGTTCTCTATCTCCATCTCCATGTGTCAATCTACAATCCCAATCATTCTAACTTAGTAAAGTATTTTGGGAAAAGCTGTTGTGCTTATAGGCACACTATCACAGTTGGTTGTACGTAACCAAACAATTGCATATACTCTTATGTACATCTTTCCTTTTTCTACAGGCTAGGAACATTTTACAACTAAGCCCTGACCTACATACTTCAGTATCTTGCTGTGCTATTGATATCACCAATAATAGCGCTATACTGCTGCAGACACATGTTGATTAAAAATGGGGTGAGATTTCAAATTAATTTAGCTTAGACTAATGAAGGTCAGTCATGTGGCAATAATTGATGGTTGCAAGTTGTGAGGCTACGAGCGCAGTGGGACATGAAATCTCATGCTTCTTTTTGTGTATCATAACAAGTGATATTCTGTCTATGGGTCTATTTAATTGTTTTGTTATTTAAACATTAACAAACACTGTAGATAATTATTCTTTTAGCAACATAAATAATTGAATAAATATTTCAATTATTTATGTTGCTAAAAATGACATACGTCTCCTGATATATGGCCACATATTATCTCACTAATTTTATCTATTTTGCCACCACTAAAGTACAGCCAAAAAATAATGCTTTCAGTTAATTTTTTTAACCAAAAAGCATTAAGAATAAGTGAGGAAAATAAATTTGACTGATTATTGATTAGTACACATGGAATAATAATAGGGTTCAAACTGAAGATAATACAGAAAAAAAAGTCATTAAATGATGGGTTTGCTTTCCTTTTCCTGAGATATTTGATAATATGTGTATTATTTTATATATTATTATTCAGTGTATAAATGGAATGATATGCGATTCTTTCATTATATATTATTATTCCCTGTGTGATTAAAGTGTGATTATCTTTCAAACAAAATTAAAGAGGAACCAGATTTCTAAAAAATAAGTATTGTTTTATACCATCTAAGCACTCTACTTAAAAAACATCTAATAAAACAATGCCAATAAAACTGAGCAATAAAAGAAGAAAGAGTTCTGTAGCATAATAAACCAAAATCACCATGTTGAATGTTTTATGAATATAACGAGTTCCTAAAATGTTAGAGAAAAAATATTGTAGAAATTCTCTGTGCTGCACCGTACTACAGTTGTATTGTTTGCAGGAGATACTGTGTTTCTCCTTGCATTGATTTGGCTTGATGGAATTTATGTGTCAAGGAGGATGTTAAGCTGTCAATAAATATGGGAGGAACTATTTTGTTAGGTTACATAGCAAAATTATCTAAGGTTTTAAACAATATGTCCAGCATTTAGAATTGGACTTAAAATGTCTAGAAGCTAATGCAATACTGAACATATAAATGGCTATTCCCCATTCAGACTACTTATAAAGGCATCCATTAGCTTAGTTTTAGAGTATGAAGAGTTGTTGCACTGATGTGTCTTGTTTACATTGGTTTATTTATGATATATCAGTATGTAGGATAATGAAAGATGCTTTGAGCTCTTTAGTGACAACGATGACTCCAACAGTACTTTCATATCAGTCAGACAAAAGGAATATCCAGAATCAGTCTAAACCCTGTCTTTAGCCAAATTCAGAATGTTAACTTTTTCAGTTGAGTTTCATTCATATTGGATTTTTTTGGTGTGTGTGTGTGTGTGTGTGTTAAAAATAGATAATGAACAACAGGTAAATCAGATCATATATCATGTTGGGAAGGAAAGTTGATCCTGCTTTGTCCATTTAAATCCACTAATTCCATTACAAGAGAAATCAGTGAATGGGTAAGATAATAAAATTACTGTTAATCTATAGCAATCTGCTTTAGCATTACTGGAATCATTTAATATTTGTTGATTTGTTTGTTTTCAATGTCATCATCGTCCGATGCCATCATGTCCAAATGGCAATTGGTATAGTATGTACGTGTGTACATATAAACAAAAGCCAAAACTTACAGCAAAAATAAACACTTTTGCTTTTCTAGCTCAGCTTTGATTTAGTGTGGGTTTTTCTCCCAAGAAAAAGTATTCTTTAAATATAGTGTCTGAATTTCAAAAAGCATACAAATTTTTAGTATTACATATCCCAAGTATCTTGCTCAACCTAGAGAAAAGTGTGACATTTAAAAAAGTAAAGTTCAGTGTTAGAAATGATAGGTATCATAGGCTATGATCTCTACATACCACTTTGCTATGACTAAAATGAGAAATAAGAGAGAGCTGGAGGGAGACAATGAGAGAGAGAAAAGATAAAAAAAGAAAGAGGGAGAATAAAAAGAAAAAACATGAGGGAGAGAAAGAGTAATGAGAGGGAGAAAGGGAGAAAAAGAGAGAGAGAGGGAGAAAAAGAGAGAGAGAAATGGGAAAATGATGGAGAGAGAGAATGGGAGAGGGAAATAAATGAAAGAAGGGGGAAAGGAAGAAAGAAAGAAAAAGAAAGAAAAAGAAGAGGGAGAGGGGCAGGAAAAAGAGAAAAACAAAAATGAGAGGGAAGAGATGAGGGAGAGAGAGACCCATTTCCCACAGAAAAAAACAGGAGCTGCAAAATCTGGGTAGGCATGGCTGGGAGTATCATGTGACTGGGTGGGAGTAGCATTGAGTTGGCCACACCCACCCAGGTTTTATGGCTCCCAGTGTTTTCTTTTCTGTGGAAAATGGGTCCAAATGGCTCTTCGAGTGTTTAAGGTTGCAGACCCCTGAATTAGCCAATAGCAGTTGGTGAGTTAATTGAGAATTTTAGCTAACCTCAGTGCTGGACTCAGCTTTAGGCAGAGTTGAGGTACTGCCTCGGGGTAGTGAATGCTCTGGGAGATGGTTGTGCAGCGTAACGACAAAGTTCTGTGGATCACAACAATGTCATATGTTCTTCTTTGGGCTTTGTAAAACCCTAAACTCCACTAAAGGATGCTATTCTATTCTCAATATAATGCAATCAGTATCTGGAACAGACTCGGTTGGTTTGTATTAAAAAAAAGTGGTGGTAGGAAGGACAAGACAGACTCAAATATAAGTAGATAGAACATTTCATGCATACAATAGAAATAAATAATAAAAATGGGTTGAAAAATTGACTTGAATCCAGATATTTATATCAGAGAAGATTTTTGAGATTACACTTTTTTCATTTATTGTTGAAAATATATTCTTTTTATTTTTATAACATTTGGGCCTTTTAGCAATGTTTAGAATTAAGAAGGCCTTTTAATACTATAGAATACCCAATTGCATCTATTTGTAACTGAAATTCTTTATAAATTTAGTTGTTCTAGTTCGCAGTTTGGGCTTTTTCCAGAACAATAAACTAAAAAATAAAACCTTACAGTATTTCATTTTCCTCCCTGTTTAACTATTATATTTTACATACAGGTTTAACTAGTTCAGATATATGATCTATATTATTGTACTAATTTTTAGTTGCGGATCTGACAAGAAGATACAAAAATAACTTCTTATATTAAATGCTGAAACATAACCTTTAATGAATAATTCAGAAACAGTTTTAGTCCCTCTCCCCTTCTCTCTCTCTCTCTCTCTCTCATTTGTTTTTTCTTTCCTCTCTCTCATTCTCTGCCTCTTCTCTCTCTCTCTCATACGCTGTTCCCTTCATATCGGCTCAGGAATAGAAGAGCAGCTGCCACTGCCGCCAAATGCAGGAAGGGAAGAATTTTGGCTCTCCTGCACATCTTTGCCTGCTACTCTGAGCATGCAGTGGTGGCAGCGGGAGAAGTCGCTATTGCCACCCTGTGATCCCAACCCGGGAAAGTATCCTGCACACCGGGAAAGGATGTGCATGCAAGATAGAGAATTCAGAGAAAGGGCCGAATTCCCTTTTCTCATCTCTCTATCTTTAACGAGCATGCACATGGGAGAGATGAGAGAGAGAAAAGGGAATTCTCCCGTTTCCTCCCTCTCATCTCTCTATCCCACAAGCAGGATACTCTCCTGTGCTAGGCTCATGAAGCAGCAACAGGGACTCTTCCCACTGCTGCCACTGCACGCTCAGAGTAGCCAGCTGAGTTGTGCAGGAGAGCCAAAATTCTTCCTGCATTCAGCAGTGGTGGCAGCTTCTCCTCCTGTGCATTTTTTAAAGCCGCAGCTGGGTACAGCAGACCCAGCCCTTTCTATCATCCTGTCCTCCTGGATCCCATTCCCAGCCAGCCAGCCCTCATGTTAGTGAAGTCAGAGTTGGCCGCGGATAGGTTGGGCTGGAGATCAAGCAACCAAGGCATGCCCGGAACCAACAATGGCTGGGAGAAGCTCCAGTAAGAGTGAGGCGCTGGAGAATCAGCTCCAGCCATTTCTCTATCCCCTGCCATCGCCCTTACCTTCTCGGGCCAGTCGAGAGTGATGGGGAGGAGGGAGCGAGGACTGGGGCCAGCTGGTGGTAGGATCACCCAACAGGGAGCTACAGCAGAAGGCCCAAAGAGCTGCATGTTGCCAACCCCTGGTCTAACTCAATGAAAAAAGAAGTTTCCCTAATAAACTGTGAGTGTGGTGAAGCAAAAGAGAAGGTAATGTTTCTTAAACTATCATTCAGGTCTAAAAAGCTTAGCAGATTCCAAAATCACCTGGAATGGGCATAAAGTTTTCATCCTTCAAGTTTCTAAACTTTCTGCTAATGTTCATGTTATTTCCTGTCAAGACAAGAGTAAATTGAATCCTGTCCATAAGTCACAGAAGAAATTATTTTCTCCGTCATACAACACCCACTCCTTGAATCTATTTGAAGCTTGTAGAGTTCTCTTAGTTAGTGTACAAGGTATACTTTTAACGGCTATTTTATGTTAGTAGGTAGGTGTTGAATATTTAGTAGCTATGTGTTCAATATTAAGAAATAAAGTTTACTGCAAAAAGTTCCCTTTTCAATTTAATATGATTCCAGCATGATATGTGTATCTTGTATATATACATTTATTTTTGATGGCTTGATTTATTTTTCTCTAGTAACAATATAAACACAGCTCCTGAGGAAACCACAATTAAAAAGTAAATGTTCCTTTCTCCCTCCCTCTCGCCTTCCCTCCATGTGTGTGTCTCTGTATAGGGTTAACTGACCATCTATTACTGTTTCAAGAAAGTGCAAACATATGTTAATGAAACTGCTGTCCTTTCCATCACTAACAACACAAACCTTAAGCAGTAAATCTATCTATAATCCTTGCTTTAAATTTTAAATTATGTTTGACTGAAGGAATAAAGTCACATTTTCATGAAATGATGTCATTTACATGCAGTGGGTTTGATTAATCCACTTTCCCTTTTTATAGAAACAATACGAAAATGAAGGGGAAGAGAAAAATGGAGCATAATTACACTTTGAAATCATTAACATTTTCTTTAGCAAATGCAGTGGTCTATAAATATTAAAACCTTATAAATTTAGCTATGATCAATTAACTGTTAGCTTTTTGTACCACATTGAATATACTCATGAGAATTTGTATAGAAAAGTCAGAGACAGAGAGATGGTACTTTTCAACATTATTCATTAACTTGAATAAATGTATGTTAATATTAAATCAAAGGAGGTTTGCTAGTTAATTTATGATTAAAAGTTATGAATGTAGATTACACAATTTAAAATGGAATATTTTCTTCTGCAAGGAACAAAGAAAATGGTATTTTCCTAATTTCAGATAGATATAAACTTTAAGGCTTAAAACTCCAGACAAAATTAAATTAATTTTGATTAATTATTAAGAATATTTTAAAAACATGATTATAAATAAAATAATTGGAAATGAACTAAATGAATTAAAATAAATTTAATTCACAAACAAATTTTAAAAAATCTACCCATTTTAACAGATGGATTTAATGGTATCAAGATTAGGGTTCTATTCTACTATGTAACTACAGATAAAGTTGTTCAGGTTAAACTGCTAACAGTTACTTGGTTGTTAAGCGGCTATAGCAATTGAATAAATGAATAAACAAACATTATGAATCAGAATTAAATTTCAAAAGAGGGCAATATAATCTAACTATGGGATCATGTCTGACATACATTAATAGCAAATGCAAGAGTTCTCTCTCTCTCTCTCTCTCTCTCACACACACACACACACACACACACACACACACACACACACACAATACATAAACATATTTGTTGACTGATAAGCAATGTTATTATTTGCAGTGGAAGTTAACTCCAAAATAAATGTGTCAATTATTGCCGCCTCATAAATATTAACAATATCTACTGAATTAAGTAGAATTATTTTTCCATGTGTCTTAATGTTGGCTTTTCAAATTGTAAATAAAATTTATATATAGTAAAATGTATATGAGTTGCCATCTCTTAAAAACTCTTCTCTGTCCATAGCCTGAAATAATATTTTTATGAAACAATTCAGGTTGGTCTACTTTCATTATTTGCAGGCTCTGAAGTAAAATACAGGACATTGCATATCAGCTACTGGTTATTCACATTTAACCAGTTATGTGTTTCCAGTGATTTTATAAAAATAGTTATGATTATAAAAGGTCTATTACATATTCATTTTGTGATTGTGTGTGTGTGTGTTTAAATTCTTAAGATTTTATTTAAAATTCAGCTCTTTGGTATTACAATACATACATTTGGGGTGATGACCAGAACCTCTCTCCTCATCAGACTTCATCCAAATGGCATATTCCTTAAATGTCCATGAGTACAGTCATACTTAGATAAGTAGTCATTCAAGCTGTTTAATCTGTTCCTTAGATAGATCCAGAGCTTCTTTTACAACTTGTCATCTATTCCTTCATCCCAAGAGCCTTTGTGTCAATCATGTTACAGTCTGTTGCTCTGAATCATATTGTCCTTCTAGCTCTGAAGTCTTTTATTGAGTTGCCTCAGTTCTATATTGCCTATTTTAATAGTTAATGCAGCTTTTTTCTGGGGAGTTCCTATAAGAAAATTCATTTTGTTTATGTATTGATAGACTAAGTATTATTATTTTGTCTGTCATCTGCACTTCCATAACTGTCTGATTTAGTTCTGCAACCCAACAAGAAAGACACAGACTTCAGAGAATAATCAGAACTGCAGAAAAAATAATTAACGCCAACCTGCCTTCCATTAAGGACCTGTACACTGCACGAGTCAAAAAGAGGGTCATGAAAATATTTACTGACCCCTCGCATCCTGGACATAAATAGTTTCAACTCCTACCCTCAAATCGACGCTATAGAACACTGTACAACAAGACAACTAGACACAAGAACAGTTTTTTTCCTGAACGCCATCACTCTGCTAAACAAATAATTCCCTCACCACTATCAAACTACTTACTAAGACTGCATTACTATTAGTCTTCTCATCGTTCCTATCACCATCTCCTCCCACTTATGACTGTAGGACTGTAACTTGTTGCTTGT
>JANHFT010000550.1:238328-258408 GCA_032467955.1 Pseudoxenodon macrops | reverse complement strand
CCAACTCTGTTATTCTATTCTATTCTATTCTATTCTATTCTATTCTATTCTATTCTATTCTATTCTATTCTATTATAACAAAGTAGTCGCTAAATGAGAAGTACCTGGGCAAAACAGTGGCCACAACTGTGGATCTGAAGCCTCATCATTATTTTTACATGCATTGTAATACATTTAAAAATGCAGTGGCACTTCAATTGACAAACACAAACACACACACCAGCACAAACACACACACACACACAATGCCCCTATTTGCAACTCTAGCTGGAGATGAATACCACAGCAGGAAATAGCCAGGTTTGAGCCAAGGAAGATAAGAAGAGAGAATTTATTATTATTATTATTTGAACAAAACGTGGAGTAGGATATTGAGCTGAAAAATTCAGCCTGGCTTTATTTTCTATTTCGGCTCATTCATTATAGAGAATCCTTTCCTTTCTTTCTTTTTTCTATTGTTCTTTTCAAGCTGCATTGTGCAAGAGCCTGGGAAATAAAATGAATTTTGAATTTCATCAAGAAGTTTGGGATGAAAGTTGGACGTGATGATCAAGCGTTTTAATTATGCCATTTTTTTCCAAGAGCCGAATGTGTGCGTGTGCGCCCGTGTTCCTGAGCAATAAACCTAGTTGTATGTTGTGTGTCTGTGTGTGCACAGAAACCGATTCCCTGACAAAGCAAGCAGCTGTTCAAATACCCCCAGAGCATCACTAACAGAGTCTATGAAGGAACGAAATCAGCGATGGATATCGTGCGCAACATTGCTCACAGCAGTCTTTAAACTATTTTATCTGGGAAAATGCAAAATACATGTTTACTTTATCTGGTCCTTAAGTCAGATAATGTGCATCTGGAAAAATTTCCAGCCGCTGAATGCACAACAAATATTCTTCCTTTGTTCCTCTTGAATCCCATTGAGATTCTCACACCCATACTTGAGATGTTCATCTGTGGTTAGTTCCTGCTTAATAGGGAAGCAACGATACGTGTGAATCAGAGGTGGGTTCTGAATCTCCTTACTGCCGGTTCGCTCAGGGTCACGTCTCGGGCATGCGTGCAAAGCGTGCGGCAATCAAAAAATAGCTTCTGCACATGAGCAGAAGCCAAATCCAAAATGGCGGTGCCCATGGAGACACCGAAGGAACGATGTGACGTCATCGTGGAGTTACTATCGGTTCTATAGAACTGGATAGAACAGGTAGGAGCCCACCTCTGGTGTGAATGTAAGAGAGAGAAGGAGGGACAGAAAGGGAGTGTTCACAAAGTCAAATAATCCAGTTAATTAAAGATGGAACAGGTGACTTTATTCTTGTCTGGTTTTTGCTTAGGTTTTGGTGGTTGGTTTTGATGGTTTAGGATAAACCCAACCTTTGGAATTAGTTCGTGGTTCAATAAAGTATATTACACGGACCCAGAAAAACAGTTTTAGTATGCAAATTAAGTGTTTATCCCCATGGAGTCAAAGAATTCTAAGCTGTAAAATGTAAGATGCATTTTCACAGCAGTATGCCAGACACCCCCATTGTTCGTACTATTATTATTGTTAATATCTGTTTTGTAAAACTTTTAATGTGGGATTTTTTTTTAACTTTGAGCTCAGCAGCACCTGTAGACTTAGAAAACTTAGATTTGGAATAACTTTATTGTCACTTGGAATGTACACTAATCGGCATACATTAAAATGAAATTTCATTGCATTCAGCTCTCAAAGGGTCTCCACCTCTAATGTACACTACATAAACATGACAAGATAAATAAATAAATGCATACATACATACAAAATTATGCATGTACCCACATATATTATATGACATGGAGAAACAACACAGTCTAGTTCGGATGTACATGGTGAGATAAATGAATCTTGTGAGTTTACCAGATGGCTGACATAGGGAACACAGCTGTTATAGAATTTGGTAGTCCTGGTAGAAATACTTCGAAACCTCCTCCCAGAGGGGAGCAACAGAAACAGACCGCGGAGTGTGTATGTGTAGTCTCTAACAATGTTTTGAGTTCTAAGCACATAGCGCTTATAAGCAGTATCCTGAATGACAGGAAGCGCGCTTCCTATAATCTTCTCGGCTGTCCTTACCACTCTCTGTATGGGCTTTCTATCTGAGGCACTGCTGCCACCAAACCAAACAGGGATGCAGTTCATTAAAACGCTCTCAATCGTGTCTCTGGAAAAAGTGGTCAGGAAAAAGTGGGAAGCTACCGGGCTACCAAAATAGTAATGCTTGATGATATCATGACATAAATCATCCCAAAATTACATCACAAGGTCTGATATCAAGTATCAAGATTACGTGAAGTGAGGGATCTTGGAATCTTAGTGGACAACCAGCTAAATATGAGCCAGTAGTGTGCAGTATGTATCCTAAACTGCATTAACAGAAGGATACAATCAAGATCAAGTGATGTACTAATACCACTCTATAAAGCCTTAGCAAGACCACACGTAGAATACTCCATCCAGTTTTGGTCACCACATTATAAAAAAGATGTGGAGAGACTAGAAAAAGTGCAGAGAAGAGCAACCAGCATGATTAGGGGACTGGAGGCTAAAATATATGAAGAACATTTACAGGAAGTGGGCATGGCTAGTCTAGTGAAGAGAAGGACCAGGGGAGACATGATAGCAGTGTTCCAATATTTGAGGGGCTGCCACCGAGAGGAGGGAGTCAAGCTATTTTCCAAAGCACCTGAAAGCCAGACAAGGAACAATGGATGGAAACTGAACAAGGAGAGATTCAATGTGGAAATAATGAGGAATTTTCTGACAGTGAGAGCAATCAACCAATGGAACAGAAGTTGCCTTCGGAAGTTGTGGGAGTTTCATCAATGGAGGCTTTCAAGAAGAGACTGGACTGTCATTTGTCAGAAATGGTGTAGGGTCTCCTACTTGGGTAGGGGGTTGGACTAGATAACCTACAAGGTCCTTCCAACTCTTAAAATAATATAATATAATTAATAACATAACATAACATAACATAACATAACATAACATAACATAACATAACATAACATAACATAACATAATATTAATCTCCAACCCCTTACAAAAGAGATCAACACATTTTAAACTACTCAACCATTGAATCTGTTTACATATTGTTAGTCTGCCATCTATATACTATATCAATAACAAAACAGGAAAAACAACAGATAAAATGTGTGTGTGTGTGTGTATGTGTTTGTGTGTGTATTTTCAAGTATCAAATTCATTCTTGTCTACAGCTACTGAAAACTCTAAAACCGTGTGCTTTTGTGAATCCAGTAACTCAACTTGCCCCTTAAGTGAAAACTTGTTTTTTTTTCTTCTCCCTTAAAAACCTCCAAATCCATCAGTCTTTGGAGTTAGATAGTTCACACCGGATCACACCGTAATCCAGCCACAGCATGTAAAATCTTTAATAAAACAAAATATACCAGAGTGACAGAGCAAGCCCAACCTTCTCAGTCTTATGAATTAGCCAGCTTTTTTGTTCTGAACTTCTTAAAAAGTTCACAAGCCTTGAGCCCAGTTTCCACCATTCTCATTAAGGCCCTGCTGTGTTGAGGATGTCAAAATACATTAAACTGCTAACGACAGCTGGCTTGATAAACTGAGCTATTTATTTCAGTGGATTTTATGTATTTGTCCAGTTTTACATTTTTAATGAAATGCCTATGGCTCAGCTGTAAAAGCTATGGGCTTGATTCATCCTTGGCTTAAGCCATTTTTTTTTTACATTACTTGTAATTCCACGGAGTTTGATTGCATTATTCTTGGTTTACATTGCTTAACTGAAAACAACATTGAGTCCTTCCTTTTAATCTGAGGCAGGGATCCATCTTTTTAAAAATGCACAAACACCATTCTGCGGTGTTATCTCAAAAGTTCATTAAATACTTAGCTAAATGCATAAAGTTAATAGCACATATAACATTGTTCTGCTAAGATCTGGTTCAATTTTCTCCATCTGATTAGCTAGCAATTTGTACAATTACACCTCAATAAATGCAGTGCTGATTTCACTATTTATATTATTACAGCACTAAAGCAGGTACAGTTCACAATCACTTCTTGCAATATTAATAATCAACCATTTTTGTACACCTTTTTTCCCCCCTTCAATTTCCCAACTTGATTAGCTAACAATCTACACTAAAACACTGGAATTAAAAGTCGAGCTAATTGCCAAGGATTTTTCCCTTCTTTTTTATTTCCCTTACTTTAAAAGCCTACTTTACATTCAACTGGTTTTATTAGCATTAATGATGTTCCAAAACAGTGATTTCTTCCTGCCACATTGAGACATATTTCTGCCCGTCTGTTAATATTTGTTATAATTAAAAGCAATCGTTTAAAAAAAACCCGCTATAAATGTCAGCCTTGGGAGTAAGCATCCAGGAAGGTGTTTATAGTGCTGTCACTTGAATACCTTCTGTGGTTCAGAATGGACTTTCTTGACATTAAAGCCATTGTTTACGATGCACATTTGGCCAGACAGAATGTCTGGGGTCAATTTCACTGGAAGGTAGCAAGAGATACCTCTTCTGACCCGCAGATAGCAATTTACATGATTTAAAGACCCTAATATATCACTGTCTTTATTGCTAAGAAGTCAAAGTTGTTTCATGAAGCCTTGGGGGAGCTGATGGACCTTCAAAGAGAGTGAACCTTCAGTTCTTGATGCCTCCTGCATGTGCTACTGTAATTAGTGTCAGCTTCTGGAAACTTAGTTTTTAATATTCTTATCATGAGTAGGCTACACAGAAGCAAGAAGAGTAACTCCTTCTCCTTTCCAGTTAGTGCTTAATGAAATTTAATCCAAGACAAGAAGAATTCAGTGGTGGCAGTATTTCATGTGAATATTACGATCCTTCTTTAGGTTCATCTGTCTAATCTTGGAGCAATATGTCTGGTAATCCTTTAGCTTGTTTGGCTTGTGTGCATTCATAAAACATTATTTTTAAAATGTGGAAATATCAGTTATCATTCTTACCCCAAGTCATCCAAGTTTCAAACTCCTCCTGCAAAAATTATACATTTTGCTGTTTTCAGAGCAATTGGCTGAGGAACAAAGCTTACCAGAGGAACAGAAGTTGCCTTCAGAAGTTGTGGGAGGCTTTCATTGGAGGCTTTCAAGAAGAGATTGGACTGCCATTTGTCAGAAATGGTGTAGGGTCTCCTACTTGGGTGGGGGGGTTGGACTAGATGACCTACAAGATCCCTTCCAACTCTGTTAATCTAATCTAATCAACAATTTCTCAGTCTTTCTACTACTTGTTCTGAACTGACATGCATGCCTCATCTTATTTTGTTGCTTTATATCCCTATGTTCTCCTTATGTTCTTCTAAGTACATGATAACAGGAAGTTAGCTCACTGCAAAGGTGTCAATCCTTTGAGGAAGGCCAAATAAGGAAACAGACTTGCAAGAACTTCAGTAATACTATTTTACTAGGATAGAATAACACATTATACCTTTATAGGATTTTGAAAGTGTCTCAGATTTTCTCTCTGTTCTACCTTGTATTAAACAAAATGATTTTTCCCCAAAAAAATCTTGTATTTTCTTTTTTTTTTGTTATAGGATACAATAACAGAATCTTGAAAGCTAGTCAGAGTTTCTATCTAGCCACATCTGTCAAACACTATCAAAGTGAGGTTATTTTGAGTTTCTTTCTCACACTGTTCCCTTTCCCATGGCTGAGTTGCCCTTTCCTCATTTCTCAGTTCCTGTACATCTTCATCAAGGTTATCTTTCTTTCTTCATAAAAAAAAAAACCTCAGAAAATAAATAAATTAATAACAAAATAACAAGAGGCTGAAGCAGGTCACATATAAGTAGTCATTTTTGCTCCATGGTAGGAGTGTAGAACATGCTGTTCCAAAGATGTCCACAATAAGTTTTGACAGGACATGATGTAACCAGTTGTTGATACTTTATCATCTTCACAATTTAAACAAAATGCATAACTATGTTTTAGATTTTCCCTTTCCTTCTCTCTCCCTTACTTACTTACTTTAGTTATTAATTAACCGTATTTTTTTTCCATCAAGCATATATTAGAAAACAGATACAAGTATAGACAAGATTATGAATACATGAGATGGATTCGTATAAAAGGGAACAATAGGACAGGGACGGTAGGCACAATTGTGTGCTTATGCACGCCCCTTAAAGACCTCTTAGGAATGAGGTGAGGTCTACAGTGGGAAGTCTAAGGTTAGTTTTGAGGGTTTGGGGAAGAGTCAGGTAGTGCATTCCAGGCATTGACAATTCTGTTACTGAAGTTATATTTTCTGCAATCAAGTTTGGAGCAGTTTACCATACGTTTGTATCTATTGTGTGCTCTTGTATTGCTTTGATTGAAGCTGAAGTATTCATTGACAGGAAGGACATTGTAGCTTTCACAGACAAAGAGGCAACCTCAATATGTTATCTCTAGCCTGACCTTGTACCTTATATTCATTTGTTACCATTATTTCTAACCTGCCTTTCAGGAAAACAATCCTCCCCAAGCTGTTTACAGGTGATGTAAACATTTGCAAATAAAAGTACAGCAACTGTTAGGTAAAGAACCTCTTCTGAAGCTTCCCACAGAGCAATTGGCAGCAATGACCAGTGAGGGAGAGAATAGTCACCAATTATGCAGGCTTCTGTGACAATGCTGGACTTGCCTCCCTCCCTCCCTCTTCAGGGATTCTTACTATACAAGGCATGGAATAATTATTTTTTAATATTTACTTCTATTAAATCCACACAGTCTTGCTTATATTTATCTATAGGAATTAGGTACAAATGAACGGAGTGTTACTGTCTTGAGAATAGTGATGCCCAGTAGGCCTCTGTAAGACACACAGTGCTTTGCGCCTCAGGGACAGCTCAATTCTCCTTGCTCAGGTGATGTAATTTATCTTGACAAAATGCTTCATGGTGTCTCCTTGAGTCCTTTCCCGCTGCTGAATTCAAATGCTATCCATTTTTCTTTCGTTTGGCAACAAATGATACCTATATGAAATGTCTTGCTTTCTTTGCCAGGGCATCTGTGGCGAGTCACCCCTAAATATTGCTGTTCTGATTAAGCAGATTCAGGGCTTGGTAGGCAAAGGAATTGACTGAATCTTCAGGTTTTGTTGCTCTGTCTTATGAACGTACAATCAGCTGGTAGTAAAAACATCTGCCAGTCAGGGCACTGTAGCCAGAATGGGGTCGGTCTGATTATCTATCATCTCTAGCATCCTTTCTGTGCGTTTCCTCCTGTTCAGGGCCAGCTCTAGACGTTTCAGTGCCTTAGGCAAAAATCATATTCTGTCACCCCCTATCGTGTGGCTCGTCTTCTGATTTTGTAAGGAATTTCAAAAAGGCATCCTCTTGTTCCTTTTTTTCTTCGTCAGGTTTTTTCAGATTTATACTTGCAATTTGCAGCCCTGCACCATTATATTTAACCTGAAACAGTCATGAGCTGAGAATGAGATGGACATCATGGGGACATGGTAGGAAAAGAATTGCTAGGGCATGTAATGTGGTGGTTAGGATGGATCCAACCAGTAGTTTCAATGGGTAAATGAGGCTTCTGCACATCTGCTTCTGCCAGCTGTTGGAACTGTCACCAGCAGTCTGAGAGGAAAGATAAAGTGAAGCAACTTTCAAATACTCTCTGCAACTCTATTGCCTAGAATCAAAATGTTGGTCGCATAGTTCAAAAGCCCATATTCCATATTAATGACTTTCTGTGAAACCAGAGTGGCACAAAGTTGATGGACTGCCTCTGAAATGCAGTTCAGCAATTGAGAGAAGTATGGCTATTCATAAAGGTGAATTTTTTCCTTAATATAATTCTTTATTTCCAAAAAACAAAAAGCTGTAGCTCATGGAAGAAGAAGTGCTAACAGAAGACAGTTATATAAGGATTAGAAATTTGTCTTAGGGCAGAGTCAGTTGGGGAAGCATATATATATATAAAGCCAAATAAGTGTTTTCCAAGGCTGGGTTCACACAACATACTAGATAGGTCTGTTTTTCTTGGCTACAACAAAAATAGGTAACCTCTCACAATTGGCTCTCTTTGCTATCATCTACTGATTACCCAGAAATTCAACTAGTTTAATTTAATTTTGTTTTAACGTTAGTGCAGCATGTGCTACAAACTCAGTTGATATTGTGCTTTCTGTTGGGGAAAGGGAAATGTAACAATCCTACCCCTACTCAGGGATGGGCTTCTGGGGGTTCGCAGGGGTTTGGGAGAACCTCTAGCTAAGTTTCTGTGCAGTTTGGAGAACCCCAAATCCCACTCCTGGCTGGGCCTCCCCTCCCAGAAGTCCCCACACGGCCTGTTTTGAATATAGGTAAGGGCAGGGCACATGCAGAGGCTTGGGGAGGGTGAAAAACGGGCCTACTGGAAGTTCGGAAATGCCAGAAGTGGGCCCAAAGCCTGGGGAGGCTGTTTTTGCCCTCCTGGAGGGTGAAACCTCCAGAGCCCGGGGAGGGTAAAAATTCCGCCTCCCCCCTTGCTGTGTTGGAAGAGGCCGACCAGGCCAGACCTACCATGGCCACACCCACCCAGCAACTGGGCAGAGAACCCCTTGCTAAAAAATTTAACCCCACCACTGCCCCTATTTTCAAAGAAAAGCAATGCTGGAAATAACTAACTTACTGCTTTTCTGTCTGCTCCCTCTACTCTGTTTACTTTTACTGTTTATGCTATAATCTTTTTTTTTAATTGCATTTGATTGAAAAGAAGACAGACAAGAAAATTAGGCAGCTAGACAAATGTGACTCGGAAAAATACACTGATGAAAACCAAATGCTATCCTCAGGAGCAAAAGGTTGTGTGGTGCAAAATAAATGTGTACCATGTGCTAATTCAATTCGGTTTTCCAAATTCTATTTACCAATTTATTGTTTATGTAGAGCTTTCATTATATGCGAATAAAATAAAACACAATCACCATCTGTATTTAATCAGCTGCCATTTTTAAATATCTTGCACTGTGCCAAACCAATGCATTTCAACAGGATCTGTTGAAATTACCTATTTAGGATATCCTGAAGTTTATATTCATTTAATACTGATTCATTTCCAACATAAATAAGTTCTCCAAAGAGCACTAACAACCCACTTCATTTTAGATTGATACTAAAGTTCCTATGAAGATTCTTCAAAAGCATTGTTTGTTTGTTTTAATTTGAATGGCATCATGCTTATAAATTTAAAGGCATCAGAGATGAGAACAATGGTCACCCAACTGAATATTTACCTCAGCCAACTCAAACAAAACAACTGTATAAAAGAAGGAATGGTGGAAAATGAGAGGAACAGATACAGCCCCAATGAGATTCTATGGACTCCCCAAGTTACACAAAATAGGAGTCCCCTTCAGACCTATTGTAGCACTACAAGACATTCCTATGTATAACCTGGCCCTGGCTAAATGGGTGTCACAACACTTAAGCTTCATGATCCAACCCTCGAACAGCAAATCATCCACACAATTTCTGACAAAACTATGAGGTTTAAATGTGGCTCCTGGATGAGTTCATGGTCTCCTTTGATGTAGTGCTCCTATTTACATCCCTCCCACCCCACTTAACATATGAAGTAACAGGTAGGAAACTAGAAGAAAACTCCAACACAGATCAGAACAACCTAACCAGGACACAAATCATGAAGCTACTTCGATACTGTCAACACATTTTCTTCAAAAGCAAAATGTATGAACAAAAGAAGGGGATCCCACCATGGTATCCCCAATATAAGGAGTCATTGCAGAAACAATCATGCATGAACTAGAATACTGTGCATTTCAGAATTATACACCTACATTCTGATGCCTCTAGGTGGATGACACATGGTCATCATCAAGAGAAATGAACTTAAAGACTTTCATATCATACTGAACTCCATCTTCCCTGACATACAGTTCACAATGGAGGAAGCAGCAGCTAGGAAATTATCATTTTTAGATGTACTGTCAACAGACAAGAGGATGGAAGCCTAGAAACCACAGTTTATCACAAGGGCCACCAATGCACTCCACACATTCTGAATTTCAACAGCAACCACCAACTGTCACACAAAAAGAGTTGCACCAGAACACTAAATGGCAGGGGGGAAACCCACTGTAGTACCCAGCAAGTGAGTAGGTACCTACAATATGTGAACAATTCAAGCAGAATGGAAATCCATAATCATTCATCACAAGATGTATGCACAACACAGTGGGGAGAGAAAGCAAGAAACAAGATAGTAGACCAATCACATGGTAGGCCCTGTCATATATCAAAAACATTTTGGAAGCTGTAGAATGTAGATTCTGAGATCTGCAAGTAGGAAACACACACCATCCAGAGGCTACCATACAAGGACAAATTATGCATTGCAAAGATCATTTGGAGGTGAGAGATACTTCCAATGTAATCTACCAAATCCTTTGCATAGATTACTCTGTGACTATGTAGGACAGATGGAGAGAAAGGTAACCACCAGATTGCAAGAACACAAACGAGCGAGATCCAAACTCATTGATAGCCTCACACTGCAATGAAAAAGGGCACACATTCAGCTTTGCAGTGACTAAGATTGTTGGACAAGCAAGCACAAAAAGAGCCAGGGAAGTGATTGAAGCCTGGGAAACAGGCTCTTTGTCAGTCAACAGGAGTGCTGATTTACCATCAGGCTATCAAGTACTTAGAAGGTGAAGGCTGGACAACACAAACAAAGGAAAGATAATGACTTAAAAGCCAGTCATCAACACACCCCAACCAACATATAAAAAGCCACTTACAACAGACACTATAAATATCACACAGAGAACAGCACACACTCTGTTAGAAAAAAGTTACGTGAAGATGGGCTCCAGCACAAGTCTGAAAGCTCAGAAGACAAAAACTCTGGTCCCAGTGACTGATCCAGATTGGATCCTACAACATTATCCTGGGGCATGTATATAGGCCTTCATTCATGTTGTAAATTTGAATTCATTGTGATTCAGGTGTTTATGTAAAGGGGGGGAAAAGACCAAATAGCTTGACCAGCATCATAAAAGTAGATTTCTTACCTTCTCTTACCCTATTAAAACTGAATTGGGGAGGGTTGATAGAAATACAACAGTTGCAATTATGGGAATATGCTGTTGTTGTTGTTTCCCTGTAATGATTAACTATCATTGCTTTATCAGTCCCTGTCCTTTTTACCTTTAATAAAAGTTGATCTGTAGCCATCAGTGCTTCCCTTGAGAACAGACTTGCATATGAACTACATAAATTGCCAAGTAGATACCATAAACTGGTATCTACTTGGATAGAGAAAGAGGATTTCCATCTGTGAGGCATCTGTGGGTCAAACAAGTCAAGATGGCAATTGCAATTGTGCAATGAAAGGGAATGGGCTTCAATTGAGTGGACACTCAACACTTGATGTTTTACACACACACACACACACCTGTTGGCTCTGATGCCACCTGCAGAAGAAGAATATTTTCTATTGTTTTTACATAATAATTGTTTTTTACAATTAGTCTATGTTCTCTGTTTCTCAAAAATATTTAACAATTGCTACCCATAACATTCTAACCATTATTGGTTATGTATTTTAGGGATAATAACTTTTGGCATATTGCTGCTATAGCTGTTAGCCAAAGTTTTTGTCAGCAGCATTAACAAATAGTTTTGTATATGTTGCTTCAGTTGTTTCACTACCACATTGTGAATGTTGTATTTAGCCTCAACCCTGGTGTCTCTGTTTTATTTAACTTTATTGCTTTTCAAAAACAAAGTTAAAAATGATGTAGACTAACATTAATTCTAGAGTAAGAGTTTGACCTTTTTCTTCTTTTGTAGAAGTACCAAAGAAAGTCAGAAGTCATTCTTTTTCTATTTTCTTTACTTTCTCTTTTTGCAATCCTTTTTATTTCCTGTTTTTACTTCTCTTTCTCAATCTCTAATTTCTAACACGTACAGACCATTTTTCGCTCAGCCATAATTCATCTATAGACCTCTGGGTGAGATCAGAGCAGGATTGAAAGCAAGCACCTTTATTAGTATGCAGATTAATTAATCTGAGAATACACAGCCCATCACCATTCTTGCTAATTGTAGTTGCCAGTATGTAGCTGTGACTTCCACAGCAAATTGATATGATCCTGGCAAATTATATTATTCATCCCACTGGTATAAAACCTTGAACTGCTGCTTTAAAGTCAGTAGGGCAGGCCAGACTTGAGTTCTTTCATTTTAGTCTGATGAAATCAACTCATTACTGCACAATATTTGTGTTTAGGTCTTTTCTACTTGAAAATGAAATGATGCGAGAGAGTTGATGGAAATAAACTGCACATGTTAGGGCTCATCGACCTAAAGCCCCAGAACAACATGAGATATTTGAAATACCTGGGTTTTAAATAGCAATAGTACTTAGACTTATATACCTCTCTAAATCAGGGGTGTCAAACTTGCAGCGTGGGCTGGATGCATCACCACTGGCCACGTCCACCCCCCTTAGAGAAGGGGGGAAAGTTGCAATGCCTCATATGATGACAATATGTCTGTTTGACACCCCTCATCTAAATGGTTTACAGAGTCAGCATATTGCCCCCAACAATCTAGATCCTTCAAATGCTATTTTACTGACCTCAGAAGGATGGAAAGCTAGTCAACCTTGAGCCACTGAGGATCGAAGTCCTGGCAGTGGGCAGAGTTTGCCTACAATACTGCATTTTTACCACTGTAGCATCATGGCTCAGTAAAAGTAATGTAACACCATGTTAATTAACATTAAGAGAGCTAGTTTGGTCTAGTAGTTAAGGCACCAGGGTAGAAACCGGGAGACAATGAGTTCTAGTCCTGCCTTTGCCATGAATGCCAGCTGGGTGAATAGGAAGAAGATAGATACTGTATTTCTTCTTTGAGGAAGAACATAGGAGAACATGAATATGTGTTGGATATGTTCACTGAGTTATTTGTCAAAATAATAAAAGTGGGATACAAATAAATAAATATTAAATTTTGTCATGGGTCTATCTATTCTTACCCTTGCCTTGTGTTCTTCATCTCTCTCTCTCTCTCTCTCTCTCTCTCTCTCTCTCTCTCTCTCTCTCTCTCTCTCTCTTCTTCCCTCCCAAAAAATGCCATTGCCCAAATTTCAAATATATCCTTTGACCAATGAAGTTTTCATATTTTGGCACGGCAGATTGCTTTTGGGATATTCAAGATGTTGTGCAATTGCTATGGTGATGAAAACTCAATTCTCATCTCCTTTTAATTTCACCCAAATGAAATAAACTCAGGGTGCTATTGAGCAGATATCTAGAATCAGGCATGAACTAGATCAAGAAAAGAAGAAAATTAATTTGGCCAAAGAAAAGATAATAGCTGCTTCTAGGTGTGGTTACACTCTTCCATAATGGTAAGGATTATATTTCATGAGACTTCTGGATACATTCATAATTGTAATTAAAGTTATAGGTTTTTTTTTCTTGTATTATCCTTTTTCTACCTCTATTCCACCTATGACTTCCCAATGGGTTGAAAATACAGCTCCCCAAATTCTCAGTCATTGCTTCTTTATCAATATTAGCTGAGAAGTTTAAGAGCTGTATTACTGATCATGATTATGTGCCATCAACTCATTTTCAGCTTCTAGCAACTTCATAGATTTTCTCCGAGGGAATAAGTAACATGGTCAGTTTTATAGTAGCATGACTATGTATTAACTTCATTGTTTACCAGTTTCTTTAGAATATTGCACAAGTGTACATGCAAAGGATTGGATCATTAATGATGATGGTGATCATATCTCAAGGATACATTGGCCAAACACAACTGCTTAAAAATGTTGATCCTTTTGTTCCTTCCCTTGCAGACATATAGTAGATGTGCATGAGGATAGAAGCTTTTGATTTGCATCACTCAGATTTGTATTGGTTCCAAGGGGGATTATTGAACATATGGTTAGGTCATTGGCTGCTTTTGATAGGTGGTGAAAAGGCTTTAAATAGTTTTCCCCACTGAACATTTTTCTGCAGTGGAATTTTGGACACACATTTTATAGCATGAATCAGCTGGAATGTAAGGCCTATTTTAAGCCATCTGGAAGGTGTGTGGTTGGGTCCACAATTGGTTACAGGGATTTCCGAAGAACCCAGATGCAACCTCCTTGCTACACAGCCTATACATACATCAGTTTAGAAGCCATTCACTGCTGAGAAGATGGGATTTGTTTGCTAGCAGGTGAGCTTCAGATTATGGTCTTGGTCAGGGTCTAAGCCATTGTCTGCAAAAGAATGAAATACAAACTTAATAAGATTAAGACTGGTAGACAGGATCCTAGAAGGATCTTTGGCTTGTTTTGTGGGGTACGGTGTGTGTGTGTGTGTGTGTGTGTGTGTGTGTGTGTCTAATGCAGCTTTTGAAGAAAGAAGTGACTAGTTAGATTTGATTTCTACCGACTCTGTCTATGTGTCTGAATGTTTTAATTTTGCTGTAGTGCTTGTTTGATGGTTTTATATCTCCATTTGCCTTCACGATTCTTGAAAAGGGGCATATTTAAATACACAAACAGATTGGCTTGGCATCTCTTTTCCTCCTGATAATAGTCAGCCAAATTACCTATTGTCACCTGATTTACTGAGCTATTTGAGCAGAAATGCACTGATTAGTTTTATCAACTCCATTAAGTTTTAGCTCTTTTATTTGTGCATGCGGGGCTGCTCTGGTGTCTACCTCCTTACTCTCTTAATCTGTGCTTGAATTCCTGCAAGAGTTGGATTAGCGGCGAGTGTTGACTGAAAGGAAGGCAAGGAAGCGAATGCCAGGCAGTATTATTTCCAGCCACAGATCTCAGGGGGCTCAGAAGCACCACAGTCTCATGTTCTGGATGACCTAACTCTATTGCCCTGACAATGGGTTTCCAGGGCTTTAATTTAGTTTCACAAAGATGCTGGCTGGAATCATCTTCAGCTGCAGTAAGCAGTGTTTGAAACTCTTTTCTCATTGTTCTGGCAAGGGATTGAGGGAGGGATCTTTCTCAATGATGCATTTCTGGGCCATACAGCTGTGGAAAGCAGCAAACAAAAGAGGAAGAGTGCCAATAAACCCAAGAGTGCCAATAGACCCGTCTCTCAGCCAACTGTGAGCTCTGGAACCTTTACAGAGACAAATTCAGTGTATCAATTCATAGCCTTCATTGGGCATATTCATAAAGCAGGGATGTGCAAGGTTTGAGGTTGGTAAATCAAGGGCCAGTTTTGGCTTTTAGGTGATGAAGGGTAGGAGGAAAAACTAAGCTTGGTTTATTTATATTTATAATACTAAGAGAGTTATATATAGTAGATTTTTTTTTCATTCTGTCATGTTAACAATTCCAAATTTGTAAGAAACATAGGCACCAGACCAGGGGTGGGTTCTAACTTACCTCGCCGCCGATTCGCTGCCTCCCGCACCACGTAGGTGTGTGCGTGCTGCGTGGGCGCGCACATGTTCAGTAGAAAAAAATCCAAACTCCCCCCCCAAAAAAAAGGCCAAAAAGAAGATGGCAATGCATGCGCAGTCCTGGAAACTCGGCTTCAAAAAAAATTCCCAATTTTTTTTTCTTACAAAAAAACAAAACAAAAAGAAAACATGGCAACATCCACGGACCAAAACCATCTCTGTGACGTCACCAGCAGCCTACTACCTACTCGGTAGAACTGGTCCGAACCGGTAGGAACCCACCTCTTCACCAGACCAGGAAATTGTGAGTTCTAGTCCTGCCTTAGGCATGAAAGACGTCTGGGTGACTTTGAGCCAGTGATTCCCTCTCAGCTCAAAATGCCAAGCACAGGCGACAAGCCAGTTTGTCAATCCTTGTTACAACCAATGGATCAACATATCAGCTGATCTAATAAAAGCAGAACCTGCACTTGTGAGAAAACACTAGGAAGGGGGGGAAGAAAAGTCTTAATCTTTAATTGATTAAAATGTTGCATTAGGATTTAATTTCATTTCTTTTGTGTCCTATTGTTCTTCAAGACTTTAACAAGTGTTTATTTTTTGTAAATCCAATAGAAGAAAATCATCCAGGTAAAAACATTTTGGAAGGAGTTGGAGACATTTTCAAGCCTTGGGGGGAATCTTGCAATCTTGGGTTCTTAAGTTATAAAATGACCAAAAAAAATTCATAGAAAGATGACTTAACTAAACCAAGAAAAACCAATATTTTTCATGAAGTTTTCAAAACAAGCTGAATGAGTTAATGATGTCACACAAATATAATGTGAAAAGATGTGGACCTTTCGATGTTAAAGTTGTTTATTGTTTATTGAAAGATTTTGAGATTTGAGTAAAAGAATTTGGGGAAACCTTCCAATTATGTAATGGGTGGATGCTAACCACTTTCTTTGTTTCCTTTCTTGGATTCTTTCCTTCAACTCAATAATGTGCATTTAGTTGTGTGAATTAAACTACTCACAATAATCTCTTCCACATCTATTGATTTTATCTATTAATATCTTATTATGGAGTGGTTAATATAATTGCATCTGTTATATTCACAGACCCAGAGAGGCAAATTTAGACCGTATTATTTAAATTACTAAAATTCCCTGTTAGCTCGTTATCATTTTATTATGTTGATCCTGAGAGTCTGCCTACCTGATTCACACCTGACTATTTTAGAATCTTAACGAAATGTTTATTTGAAGCAACTCTGAAAGAGCTACAGGTTTTCAGTAAAATCTCATAGGTGTACTGGTAAAACTTGCAAGCTCATCCAGTTTATCTAAGGTAATGACATAATAACAAAGAATGCCACTTGATTGGAAATGTTACCTTTGTAATGTGTGCATAATGTAATAATATCTCCATCCCAAGGCATTGGCAATTAATGAGAGAATGAAAACTCTAGGGCCCCCTCTGAAGACAAAGCCATCCCCTAGACAAAAAAGTGTAATGTGACAGCAGATTAGTGCCACTGCAAATGATTATCTGTCCAGCCAAAAATAATTGCCAACATCTAATCAGCAGTCATTACCTTCTAATTTCACTCAGTATCATTCTCACACAAGATTGTCAGAGAGGAGGCATCTGGGATTTATATATTCTTAATTTTTGTGACATGCATAAGAGTTTTTTTTTAAGCAAGGAGCTTTGCTGACCAGCAGAAAAGACTTTGTAGGTGCAAGTAAATTCAATCCTCCATCTGTGAATAATACAGCAATCTCCTTAGTTTTAGCTTTCATGTCCTAAAGAAACTTTCATGAAGCTCATTGGGCCATTTTTTATTTTGTCAAAATCTGTAAGGCCTTTGTTCCAATTGCTTCATTTTTGGTTCATTCACTTACCCTGAGCCTTCATATATAGTTTTCTAATTGGTCTTTGCCTACCAACTGTAATCCTTTTATTATTTTGTTTCCAAAGTCCATTGAGAAATCCATGGCTACATCCCATTGTGCAGAGTCAAGAATGTGCCAAAATACTTGAAGTGGGGATTTGTGAAGAACACTATGTTGAAGAAGTCTATGCTATACTATTCAGGAAAAAAGAAACGGCCCTCACTATACAACCTGGAATAATCTTTCCTAGAAATAATGGATTATTGACATTCCCTTCCTTGAGAATTCCTTATCCACTAATTAAAAAGGAAGGAGGGATGTGAAAGTTTGATTCTAGGGATTAAGGCACCAGACTAGAAATTGTATGTTTTAGTCCAGGGGTGTCAAACTCAAGGTGTGTGGCCCGGATCCAGCCTGCAGGGTGTTTCAATCTGGCCCATGGAGCCAACCTAGAAATAGCAAAGGACTGGCCCGTGGTGTCTCTGGAAGCCAAAACTGGGCACATTTTGGCCAGCAGGGTGCTTCAGGAGGCATCCGTCCCGGCTCCCTTCCCCCAGCTGTCCCGTGGAGAACTACAATGCTGATCCAGCCCTCAAAGAAATCCAGTTTGACACCCCTACCTTAGGCATGAAAGCCAGCTGCTTGACCTTGAGCCAGTTACTCTTTCTCAGTCCAACTCATCTGATAGGGAAAATAAGAGACAGAAGAAATATTAGGTATGTTTTCTGCCTTGAATTGATTATCAATTAATAAAGGTGAGATGCAAATTGAATAAATTAAATAAATAGCACAGAAAAGGTGAAGGTTAAGGTTCTTCCCTCATGCCAGAAGGTAGCCTATAATCCACCAAAATGATACAGACTGGGGATTGTGTGATAGGTGGTGGTCCTACTTCTGCAGCCTTTAAGATGGGACAGAAGAGAAGCTTTTCTTTATTTTCCTGAATTGTTATAACATCAGGGAAGATGTATTTTATGCAGGTGATAAAGGAGAGAAACAATAGTGGTGGATGATGCAATAAAGGATCAGAATGTCTTTTGAGTCTTATTTCCAATTGAATGATGTGGGCTCAACCTCTCCTACTTGCTTTATCTCAACCGTGCTGCTGGTAAATGTCAGGCTGCTAAAATTAAGCCCCCTTTGAATGATTCAGAAAGACCTACGCTGGATCCTCTTCTGTGTGTGAAGCATTCTGCGGGCAGTTATAAAAGACTGAAATAAAAACTGATCTTGCTTATCAGGATCTATAAATATAAAGAATGCCTGATGGGGGGCAGGCAGCTGCTTTGACAGAACTCTACATCCCAAAGGTTTGCAAACAACATTTGGATTTCATGTAACGCAGATCAATTTAATTTTTCAGACTATCCATCTGATAGGATGTCAGATCAGCTGCTTTATTTAAATCCCCGCTCACACATGCACAAAGATAAGAAGGCAATCTTTTCAAGTACTGTTATAGGAGCTTCAAGTCGAGAAAACTGGATTGCTATGTGTGATCTTAAGTGTAATATCTTGTACAAATATGTGAGTGAGTGTTTGAGTGAGGAGCTACTGCTTGCAATGTAATCTGTTGGTTTTTCAAACTGGAAGAAGTGAGAGAGGGTTGGGGGGGGAGGAAAGATTGGAATATTTAATCCGCAAGCATGTTGTCCCAAGGCAGAGGTCAGTAACCCGCAGCTCCAGAGCTGCATGTGGCTCTTACATGCCTCTGCTGCAGCTCCCTGTCACCGCCACAATTTTCAGAGGAGCTCCCGGTTATGGGGAGGGAAAGCACGGTGTACCAGGAAGAGATTCTATGGCAAGGGATGGGTTTTCCAGTCAGCTCCACAATTGATAGGGCTTTCAGTTAGGACAGGTAGAGGAAAAAGGGTATAGCGCTTGGAGGAGACTCTATGGTGGGGGAACCAGACTGGCAGGCCAAAATGCAGGCCTTGCTTTGCCTTGGAGTTCGGTTTGTTCAGGGATGATATTTGGAACGCTGACACAGACTTCAGGTCAGTTCCAGAATTGAACAGGGGGCTTCTGGTTAGGACCTTTGTGGCTCCTTGAGTGTTTAAGGTTGCCAGCCCCTGTCCCAAGGTAATGAATGCTAATAAAGAGAAGACCCCTGTTGGAAGCCTGTATGACTGGGATACTTGCTGTATTCCAATGATGTGGCTATTAGAAACTAAGTGGAAAGCTATGAAAGAATACCTGGGGGAAATTATGCTAGAGCAAAGAGCAGCTTTGGAGAGTAGGGGTTGCTTATCTGGGACGGATCCACACCAGTATTTGTGAAAACAGCAACCATGAACTTCTGTGGTACCCTTTAGATCAGGGGTGTGAAACCCACGGCCTATTGTCCGGATGTGTCACACACTGGCCATGCCCACTCCAGGGGTGGGTTCTAAATTTTTTACTGCCAGTCCTGTGGGCGTGGCTTATTTTGTGGGCGTGGCTTAATGATCATGTGACTGGGCAGGCGTGGCTTAATGGTCATGTGACTGGATGAGCGTGACCAACTCAATGTCACTCACATCAATGGGTGCCTCGCCTGGTCCCTCCCAGCCATTCCTTGTCATACCCAGCCTCAATGTATCTATAGTTCTGTAAAAATGTTGTTCCCCTTTTTTCAACTTCATTATCTACATACTATAGATGTACTTTCATGAACCACTGAAAGGAGGAAATGGCTCACATGCTTTGCCCAGTGACAGGCAAGGGGCTTTTAAGGGGCTGCCAGAAAGAAGGGGGGAGGGCAATGTATTTTCCAAAGCACCAGAAGGCAAAACAAGAAGCA
>JANHFT010000550.1:133067-146829 GCA_032467955.1 Pseudoxenodon macrops | reverse complement strand
TGTCCAAGAATTTTATAAAACACCTTAAGAAATTGCAGCTTCCTGCAATAACACCAGCGGAACTGCAAAAGACTGTGTTACTTGGAACATCATATATTTTAAGAAGGTACTTGGTTGATACCTAGGACCCTGGCAGCAACCTGTATCAACCATTAGTACCAGTCAATGGTACTTATGATGCATATTTGAATGTTCAGTTGACTGAGTTTCATGTTTAATGAATAAAGTAAATAATAATAATAAAAAACGGTATTTCTTAACAGTCATCAGTTGAACTCTATGCATAGCATATCCTCATCCTGTACTAAAGAACAGTAAAAAATTCATTGCTTACAAAAACATGTATCTTTATTTTACATTGATTTATTTTTGTAGCTATCTGCAATGAAATCATGTTATGTGCTTCTATATAAATTCTACCATATTTAATCATTGTTATGCCAGCCTTTCACACTAGTGCATTTCTTTACAAGACATCTTGAGATAGCCTGGGCAAGCAGCATGTATTTCCTTTCTCAAAGACAACTGACATTAGTTACAATTTTATAAAGATTGTTTATAATTGCAGAACAGACTGTGGTTTCATGAACATTGACTCAAATACAGCAGGTGAGTGGATCCAATTTATTTTAACATTTCATAATTTAAAAACCACAATGGCAAGGTCCACTAAGTCATACTAAGTCAACAACTGGTAAATCTGAGTTAATGTGCTCTATGATGCAAGCCACTATTTGTACCACTCCCAGTTCAAATTGAGACTTCTGAAATCCCCAAAATATTCCTGTTAGGCAGCAGAGGGGAAAAAAGAATGAAGAACATACCAACTCCAAATATTTCCAAAAGTATAGAGTTCAGTGCATTACAGAATGACTAAGCAATCAAACCATTTAAAGTAATGTTATTCTATTGGGAGGGTTGATGTGGTATTTATTAACAATTGTTGGTGTTCGAAATACATGGTATACTCTAGATTTATGTTGTAACATTATTGTTTCAATTTTATTATTTCAGCAAAATATGAAAAGGAACAATATCCATCTCTAACATACACATTTACAACATCCCACGTGGACCATTATTGCAAAACAAGCATTTCAATAGTTTTCTATTTATTTATTTATTAAATTTATATGCCACTCATCTTGAGATTCAAGATGACTCTGCGCGGCTTACAATATTGTAAAAAAAGATCTATAAAAACAATTATAAATGTAAAAACAGATTAAAATCTGTTTAAACAGATTAAAATTTACAAAAGATTAAATACAGACTCAAAGGTCATGGGTTTGGAGCAGAGTAGCCATGGTATCTTCTCAGTCTCTGCACCAGTGGTGTTAAAGGTACGCCCTTAGGGGCCTCCAGAATTGGAGCACAACATGAAGCTGTCCAAAGGCTCTGCTAGCCATGACTGCCATCTGTTCTTTAATTAGGATTCATGAGATTAGGAAAACCTCAAATTGCACATTGGGTGCGGGGTGGGTTCTAACTTACCTCGCCGCCGGTTCGCTGCCTCCTGCACTGCGTTGGTGCACTGTGTGGGTACGCGCATGCACAGTAGAAAAAAAACCAAAAAATTAAACAAAAAACAAAAAAAGGCCAAAAACAAGATGGCGACGCATGCGCAGTGCCAGAAACTCAGCTTCTGCGCATGCGCAGGAAAAAAAAGATGTCAGAGCCCATGGAGCAGAACTGGTTCCGTGAAGTCACAAGCAGACTACTACCTACTCAGTAGAACCAGTCCGAACTGGTAGGAGCCCACCTCTGATTGGGTGTCTATGGAGATTCTGTCATCCAAGTCATGGTAATCCCAAAGGTGCTTTTTTCAAGAGGCAATTGGACTTTCCTGTTTTTCTTTGAAAACGTTTCACTTCTCATCCAAGAAGCCTCTTCAGTTCTGACTGGGACAACCATTCAATCAGAGTTGAAGAAGCTTGTTGGATAAGAAGCGAAACATTTTCAAAGAAAAACAAGAAAGTCCAGTTGCCTCTTGAAAAAAGCACCTTTGGGTGCTTACTGGGTCTTTCTGCGGTAGTGCAACTAAAGATGATAAACCTCTGTCTCCCAAGGCTCTCCATACCCAAAGCCCAAAGCCACTCCATCTTATTAGCCATACTATTATTTTTCCTAAGACATAGAACAGAATTGTTGAGGAAAACAATCTAAACATTCCAGAAGAGTAGAAATTTATTCTGAACAGATCAGTGGCATAGCTCTGACACAAATGTTTATCATAAGAAATTCATGAAGGAGGCAGAAAAAGCACCTAGTTGTATCAGGCAGAATGTACTTGAGAAGTCAAAGACAGGAAGGAAGTCCCTGGGATTAGTTATATCTAAACAAAGAGCAGTTATAGGAAAAATAAAGACCAAACAAAAAAAATTCATATAGCCCTTTGCACCAGGGGTGGATTCTAACTTACCTCGCCGCCAGTTTGCTGCCTCCCGCGCTGCGTGGGCGTACCTTGTGGGCATGTAGTAGAAAAAAAAACCGAAAAATCCCCCTGAAAAAGGCCGAAAACAAGATGGCGATGCATGCGCAGTATCGGAAACTCAGCTTCTGTGCATGCGCAGAAGGAAAAAAACAACCAAAAGAAATTTTTAAAAAAGGTGACATCACCAGCGGCCTACTAGCTACTTAGTAGAACCGGTTTGAACCGGTAGGAACCCACCTCTGTCCTGCACCCCATGGTAAGTTCCTTGCATGGTACTAAAAAGTCAATACAATTGATATCATAATTGGCCCCAAAACTGAAGAACATCTGATATGCAAAGTTCTTCTACATCTGAAAGACCAGATTATTGATCAAGAGTCCTGGTTAATGTGTTGATTAGGATAAATCGAGTCTTCTTTGTCCAGACTTAGCAAAGCAATTGCTTTGATTACTGAGACTTACCAATTCCAAATCACGATAATATCAAATTTTTAAAAAGTAAAGGAACTTGTTAAAACAGCTATATTTCCCAGTAAGAATCAGATATAACGAATCACAATTAAAAAAGCCTGCAGAAAGTAGCCAATGATAGATTGTATCACTTAAATTAGAAAGCTTATCACATTGTCATTTAGTTCCTATTGACCTCAAAATGGCAGTGCCAGCTGCAGGCTTCCAAGTTATTCTCGCAAGGTGAGTATAACAATAAAACAAGCTATTTTAAGCTGTTTGGGAGCTGCTGTCCTTTGAACAATTCATTTGAATTTATAGTCACAAATGGTATAAAAATAGTTGATTCATTGCTGATAGTTTCCTTCAAATATATTGCTTTGGCCTTAAAAAACTAGAATCCAAAAATGTTGAATGTGGTTTGCCAGAAAACCAAGATGATAAAATGTCACTTAGAGCTTTATTAGCGAAACCTAGGGTCTTTTATTTGTTTTAAGCTGGGTTGCACTGGTGGTTTTATAGAAAGGGACTAATAAATCAATAGCATGATGTAAAGCAAATTCTGCTTGCAGTTTATCTGAATAATATGCAAAATGATGTCAGATCACTGAAGTCGGTTCCACCAAACAAATGTCAATTCCTAATAATATATTGTTTTATACCTTCTTGGTATAGAACATTTTAATCAGACCACATTTTTCATCCAGAGCTCAGATTCTTTGTTTAAGATAGAACTTGGGACTTCAAACTTCTAGAGTTCACTGAAACATTCCAGTCTCATTTTCACAACTCTGCATTTTTCAGCTGGATAGAAACTCCTTATGTCTTAAAAGCGGTTTTTGGCTTAGCCATGGTTCCTCTTCGGTCAGGCTATAATTCTTCAAAACAAGAATTTCTGTTTAATTTGGCCTACTTTATTAAGGCCCTGTCAGGCTTCAGTTCTCCAATTATACCTAGTCTTGCTCAGATCATGCTTAAAGCATGAGTTTGAATCAAGATTCATTTGATCCAGATCTCAGCAGATCCTCCTGTTGTTTCCTACTCTTTACTCCCAGCATTAAGAAGAGCTGTGGTGGTTAGAATGCAGTATTGCAGGGTAACTCTGTCCCACGTCAGGAGTGCGAATCTCGCTGGCTCAAGGTTGACTCAGCCGTCCATCCTTCCGAGGTTGGTAAAATGAGGAGCCAGATTGTGGGGGAAAATATGTTGATCTGATCCTGTAAACTGCTTAGAGAGGACTGTAAAGCACTGTGAAGCAGTATATGTCGAAGTGCTATTGCTATTAAAAAGTGAGTTCTAATCAAGATTCCAACTTTATGGAGTTACATACAAATCCATCTACATATTAAATTAATATACAGTGGTATACAGTGTGGCCTATCTCTGATTAATGGAATAATGTGCATTAATGCCATGTTCCAACATATGAAAATATGTCATGCTTAATCAGGTATCCCAACTCCACTTCTAATCCCTTAATTAGGTACCTTAGTTGCCCAGGGATCCTCCTTGCATATAGAATTTCTCATACGGAACTTCTGTCGAGATTCATTGAGGGGAGATGGTAACAGTATATGGCGTTTACAGTGGCAGATTAATCCACATAGCCCAGACCCTGTCCACATAAATATGGATAAACTCATATGTACTGGCTGCATTTGTCAGAAAGAATTTGTGTCATTTGTTCGTATTCTCTTGGCAATACCACTCCACAAATATGCTGCTGGAGAGTCTAAAAATTAGTAGCATTACAAAGTTTTAAAATACTTAAATAGTTTACATCCGATCTCCATAACTACATTTAAGGAGTATGACATGTATGTTTTCTAAACAATGGATGAGAATCAATTAATTTGCTAATTTCATATTTACATTGGCTATTACAAATATATTAGAGAAAGTAAAATGAACTTCTAAATGATTCATTTAGATAGAAAACAAAGCCATTATGAAAAAAACAGTAAAATGGACACTACATAAATGCATTTGTTAAGGAATAGTTCTTTTCATTATATTCTTGCAAACTAAAGACTATCTAAACTCCATGACTGATAGGTTTAAAAAGAACCACAAATGTATTTATATTGATGCTTCAAACAACAGGAATTCTTCACATCTGAGTATGCGTAGACTGTACTTAGTTTAGCATTATATTCAAAACTGATGTGCTACAGACATACATTTCCAACTTCATAGAAAATACAATATTTTAAAATGTATGAATATATATATATATATATATATATATATATTAGAACATGTCTTAATATTGTACATCTTTTCATGTCCCCTTCCTTGTTCTTGATTATTACCTCATATTATTTTAGAATTCAAAATAGGAGGGAACATAAAAAGAACAAAAACTCTATGGTTTATCAGTTAAACTTTGCATTATTTATTTGAAGGGGGAGAATGTATGTCTGACTATGTATCATTTTCTCAGAGACAATTCATTTTACTTCCTGACACCAAGAAACCTGTTATCTACACAGATAGAACTAGTAATGTAAATAGATGAATGGCGAGAAAACAATTTGGGGAATTATTATAGAGATGGATCAGATTCACAAAATTTGCCCTCTCAGGAAATTGCCTCATACTTGGGGCAGCTACTATTTTAAATGCAAAAATGGAACAAGAAAACTTCTTCCCTGCAGATTATTCCCTCTTGTGCCATTTCTGGCCCAGTTTGATGCTTTGGTATTGTAGATATTTAGCAAGATCGTGAGGACAGGCCCAATGGAGAGAATTTTCAAGCATAGAAACAATCCAAAGCAATATTTCCAATGCTTTTTTCTCAGAACACAGAATCTGTACATGAGTCATAGTCTGCATGTGGCTGATGAAAAGGAGGGTAAACCATTCATTTAAATGGTCCTTTACAGCAATGTTGCAAGCTAGAATATATACTTTAGTTATTTGATTTCCTCCCCAATTGTGCAGAGTCATGTTTTTAAAGGATGTTTTTTTTAGTATGCCACAGTTGGCTTTATTCATGGATCATGCTCAATAATTCTTCATAAAGCCACAGTGACTGGGCTCGTACAGCATGTTTAATGTACAAGCCTTATAACTTTTAACTAAACCTTATAAGGGCTTTACAGAATGTGTGAATATTTTACTACAGCCTTCAAAACTTTTATTTTTGTCAATATTAGCATAATTCTGTCCAAAATTAGTGTTATTTGGTTTACCAAAAAGAATGTTGGGAAACGTAAGGACATTGCTTTTCCTCCATATTTGTGACTGTACAAAAACACCCTTACGTTATATATATTAGAAAGTATGAAGTATTTAATTTATGTTGTATGTTTCGACAAGAATAAGAGAAAAGTATTTGCCGAATTTCAAACTTTTTTTTCTCGATCAATATAATTTTTATTACTGTGCTTTGTTATGAAAAGTCATTTTAAAAGTCATTAAAATTTAATAGGAAGAATCTAGGCCAAAAATGCGTTTGGATATATTATTTACAAACTATCATATGGGAATATTTTACTTGACATTTTAAAATATGATCTGCTGAAACATTGCAAACTAATCACCATTCCTGCTATTAAAAAGAAAAAAAGGAATTTAGAACTAAATTAAAAGAATGTTGTTCTGAAAGGCCCCAAACAATTATTTTACTGTTGAAGCTCTCGCTAAGTTTATGGATTTACAAAGTATATGAATTTAATGAAAAATATCACAAGAAGCATACACATATTTAATGTAATTACCATAGTAAAAGTTTTACCAATATGTAAAAAGCTTCAATCCCTTCCTCCACCAGGTTGGGTGGAGCAAAAAGCTCATAATTATCTTTTCATTACATGCTTTGGATGAAATGTAGAAGTTGTAACAAAATTTAACACCCCAGTGCTGATATATATCACTGTGAAGTATTTTCCACTAATGTTAATTCAGTTTATTCTATAGCAACATGCTGAGGACTGCTAGACATTGGGAAAAAATATCAGCAATAGTGAATAGTTTGAAAAGTGAAAAGATAATATCATGAGAAAGAGAAATGCTGTCCCTTGGGGTCAGGGAAAAAATGCTCTTTTAAGCTTTCCAATTATGGCATAAGATTGTTAAGAGACATTTCCTACCTATGCAGCTAAGCATATCAGCATTGTATCAGAAATGATAAGTACATGAAATAACCTGGTTCTGGAGAATAACTTAGAACCAGAAGTGGTCAATAGTTTGTAGTGTTGCATAGAAAACAAGACAAACGTGTCCAGGGAATCATCAGGAGTTAAATTCAAATTAATATATTAAAACCTTATTATATGGGAAAGAATATACTCAAAGACATTTTTGTCATAGTTTAGAAGGTTGAGTGGGGTTATAAGTTTGAAATTATATGGACACTGCTGTTGGGTTCTCGGAAATTGCAACCAAATTATACATTTGAAACTGACAATAAAATTAAACACTAATTTAAGTTATATAGGCATGTTTCATGTACTTATCTTGGGAACAATACAAAGGTAGGTTCACTGTTGCTGCCTTCTTTTCATTTAGCTGCTCATTCTAGCCTACTGGTCTACAACATCCTATCCAGCCACTAACAGGGTCTCACCTTTGTTAGCTGTTTTGAGGATCAGCCAAGGTCAGCTAAGTGGTGCCATCTGCTGTGATGAATTACAGAAAATTATTGAATAATTTTCAGTAATTGTGATGAATAATCATATTAATTGCATATCATTGTTGTAATATAATTTGAATTCAATTTAAATGTAAATTAAATTTGGTTTTTTCCCCTAGCACTCATATTTTCTGAAGTACAGTCCCTGGCGTAATCTGTAAATTTTCAATCTCAAAACAGTACTGCCTACATCAATGGAGTCCTTCTGTCAGAGAACAAAGCAGCGGTGGGATTCAAAAAATGTTACTACTGGTTCTGGGGTCATGGCTTGGTGGGCATCGGGTGGTTTGGTTGACGTGGCAGGGGAAGGTTACTGAAAAATCCCCATTTCCTCCCGATCAGCTGGGACTCGGGAGACAGAGAATAGATGGGGGCAGGGCCAGTCAGAGGTGGCATTTACCGGTTCTCTGAAATACTCAAAATTTCTGCTACAGGTTCTCTAGAACTGGTCAGAACCTGCTGAAATCCACCTCTGGAACAAAGCCTTCTCTAGTAGTACTGGTTTTGTCTGAAGGAATTCCCTCTCTTGAAGTAAACAGAACTTTCGGTGCCAAGGCAACATTTGTATTTATGTTTACATCAACCCCAGTAATCTCTATAGCATAATGGTTAAATGAAGTGATTGCATTATAAGTTGGCTTCACATTCTGTAATTAAGGCTAAATATATACTTTTTGATTCATAGCTTTAAGGGTTTAACAGTTGAATACTGTATGCAATTCAGTTCCAGCATCTTCTACAGTTGCTAACCATCAGTGTGAAAGCTAGAAGGGACTGGTTGTAATACTCCTCAGTTAAAATATCTCTTTTGTGTTCTTGTGGTCACCACGCTCAAGCTGCTTATAGTCTAGATATGCAATTGCTAGTGATTCGGGGATGGGGGAGTTGATGGTTAACTAAATATTAATAGAAAACGTCTTAGGTTTCCTAAAAGCAAATAATTAGGGAGGAGATGGTGAGGAGATAAACTGGGAATAGAAAAAGAACAAATGGAGGTCAGGACTAGTAGGGGTTTGGTTAGGAAATCAAAAAGGAAGGGAGGTCGCAAATACAAAACTAAAGGAAGGGGTTCTTGGAGAAAAGGATTCAAAGAAGCAGCAGTTCTAGCCTAATAGATCTATTGAAGATTATGGTATGGAGGAAACTCATCCATCAAAAAAGAACAGATGCTGGGTCTATCCATTGAATTATAGTTCTGTTTTGTTAAATTTTTTACATACTATCTTCTGGAGCAATAAGCAAAAGATAGAATTGGTAGGATTAGGGAAACCTAAAGAGATGTTCTACTTTTTATTCAGCCTCAACTGTGACCATTTTGTCTTAGTCTATTAAAGTCTCCTCTTCTTAATTCCATTGCAGGAACATAGAAAATCGTGAGTTAGCCAGTCAACCAGAAGAATCCTCCAGTTGTGAAATATTTTACAAGAATGCATGTGGTAGGTCTCTCTCTTAGGGAGCCAATGCTGAACTTTCCTACAATCCAATAATATATTTTGTAATTGGGTAGGCATCACAGCATTTATTCATTAAGAACCCCTAAATCATTTACACTTCCCTTCCAGTACTCCAGTAAATTTTCTGGCATTCCAAGTATAACTTTGCATTAGTACAAACTCACCTATCCATCCATATCAAGTACCCATAGAAATAATAATGCAGGCAATTGAGTCAAATATTGATGAATAATCCTTTTAATGTTGTTTCTTAGAAAAATGTCACTTGTTTAAGCAGAAAATATCAATATTTCAAAACTAAATAATCTCTTGGGTCATAAGTATTCTTTTCCAAATGATTTCCTGAGCAACATACACTATCTAATTCTAATTCTAATGAGACAGAATTCATCATCTTTCTAAAATTCTGTCACAAATAAGTAAAACTTTCTTTTAAAAAAGTCTATAAAGACTAAACTATGAGTATATATAATACATCAATTCATGCTTGTGCTTTAATGATATTTGCAGTTCCATGAGAATGCTTAGAATTATATAAAATTATGCAGTTGCACAATTATTATTCCAAATTTTAAATGACACTTTTGCCTTTTGGTTCATGTTTTTTAGCTTCCTTTCCCTATTACCTGTCCCAAATAATCCACTCTGCTTTCCTGATCTTGATTTGATATTAGAAGTGCCCAATACATGATTTGGCCTTCCATTTCTGTCTGTGTCTCTTGGACAGCAGTATTCAGAATTATTATTTTTCAGTCATTTTTACTGTGTTTTGGTTTGATTTGATTTAGTCTGATTTACTTTAATTTAATTTAGCCACCCATGCCAAAAAGACACTGGGTGGCTTACAAAATCAATTTTTTTTAAAAAGAAAAAAAATTAAAACCAAAGCCACAAAAACAGATAGCCTAGACTAAAAGAAATAGAATAACAAACCGTATAGTTGGTACAAAAGCTAATATGAAAACTCTTCAGGCTCAACCAATATATCACACCTACATAACTCCAGTCCTGGAAACAAAGACAAGATTTAAGGGCTTCCCAGAATCCCAGAGAAGCAGATCAGAGGTGGGTTCCTAATGGTTCAGTCTGGTTCTACCGAACCATTAGTAACTTATTGGCACAGTTCGGTAGAACCGTTAGTAACCCAGGCCTGCCACACTCCCAAGCTGGTTCTTTCGGCAGCACCATAGGTGGTGCCATCTTGGATTTTGCTTCTGCACATGCGCAGAAGCTTTTTAGAAGCACTGTGTATGCGCACATGTGCACCGCACAAAGCACGCGTGCAGCCGCTGCAGGCCCCTGAGTGAACTGGCAGTAAGAAAATTTAAAACCCACCTCTGGAGCAGATGCTATCTGAATCTAGGGTAGTTTGTCCAAATGGTGGGGGATGGGGAGGCCACAACAGAGAAAGCATGCTTTCTCAATCCCACAAAACGGCAGGGTTACAAAACACTGTAATTGTAATATATAATAATCAACGCTGAAGAACACAATATAATAGAAATAAAGCAGTATAATGCTACCCAAGCTCCAGCTTAGATGAGGCATATAGCACTGATATCCTTTGCTGTTACAAGTTAAACTTAGGGGAGATTCCTTCCTTTAGTGGATCAGCCTCTGCTATTCTGAAAGTACAAAAAGTACAAACTCGACTGCAGAAAATATGACTTCAGCAACAGAGTTTGTCAATGCCTGGAATGCTCTATCCAACTCCCTTGTTACATCCTCAAACCTCACAGTTTCAACCTTAAACTGTCTACTGTGGACCTTGTCCCATTCCTAAGAGGTCCATAAAGTGGACGTGCATAAACGAACCAGCATGCCTACTGTCCCTGTCCTACTGTCCCCATTTATTTGTATTAATTTTCTTTGTTCAAGTCCATGTTCATATTTATACCTGCTATCTTATACATGTTTGACAAAGAAACAAACAAACAAATAAACAAACAAATAAACAAACAAATAAACAAATAAATAAATAAATAAATAAATAAATAAATAAATAAATAAATAAATAAATAAATAAATAAATAAATAAATAAATAATCCCTCTTGCCATGCTTGCTTAGCTGAGATGAAAAATGCTTTCAGAAGATGTGGTGAAACTGTGGTTTAAAACCATATAATTGTTAGGCTGGAAGTGACATTGGAGATTTTTTAGTCCAACCATCTGCCCAAAGACAGAATCCTTATTCCATCCTGAACAAATGGCAGGCCAATCTTCTTCTTTTTTAACCACCAGCGATTGTGCTTCCACAATTCCAGGAGGCGAGTTGTTCCACTGACTAATTGCTTTCACTGTCAGAAAATTTCACCTTAGTTCCAAGTTGAATCTCTCTCTGACTAGCTTCCATCCATTACTTCTTATCCTGCCCTCAAATACTTTGGACAATAAATCAATTTCCTATCATATCCTTCAAGTATTGGAATATGGCTATAATCACCCCTAAGTCTTCTCTTCTTTAGTTCCTTTAGCTATTAATGACACAGTTCGGTCTCCAGACCTCTTACCATCTTTGTTGCTCTTCTCTACAGTCTTTCTAAGGCCTCAGCGTCTGTTTTGTATCATAGTGAGCCAAGTGTAATTTTACTAGTGCACTATATGGCAGCTGCAGCAAGCTGCTGCTGCTCATACTTAAGTGGTTGTCCACTATGATAGCTAAATTTCTCTCACCATTACTGCTATTGAGCCAGGTACCTCCTATTCTAAATGTGCATCTGGTTTTCCTGATGTTGTGCAGGGCCTTACTTTGCTCACCACTGAAATGTACCTTGTTAGCTAGGGTCTAATGCTTGAGATGTCAAGACCCTTCTGAATCTTCACTCTATCTTCCAAAGTGTTAGCAATTTGCCCCAACTTGGTGTCATCCAGAAATTTGATGAGCTCTTCTTCTATCCTCACATCGTAAATAATATTGAAGAGCACTATCCCCAAAACAGAACCTTGATGTACTCCCCTGCATGTAGATATAATTCCATTGATGGATACACACTGAGTGAGGTTGGTCAGCCAATTACAAATCCATCAGATGGTGATATTATTTATCCCACATTTTTCTAGCTTACCAAGAAATAGATTGTTGGCCTAATTTGCAAATGCCTTACTGAAGTCTAGGTATAGTATACCCACAGCATTGCACTGATTTAGTCACTTTATCAAAGAAGGCAATAAGGTTTGTCTGGCATAATCTGTTTTTTAACAAACACATAACAAAACAAAACCCTTTTAGGAATCATCATTTCTGTTCATTTCTAGGTGCTCATAAATACTCTGCTTAATGATCATTATCAGGATTTTCCTGGCTATTGATGTCAAGCTGATTGGTCTGTAGTTTTCTGAATCCATTTTTTTTACTCTTTTGAAGATTAGAACCACATCAGCTCTTTTCCAGTCCTCTTGCAGTTCTCCTGTGCTCCAAGATACTCCCTTTGAAATATTTAATTCTGTGGTTTTGAAATCATATTTGCCAGCTCTTTCAGAACCCTGGGATGTAAACCATCTGCTCCCAATGATTTGAACTCATCCAATGTGGATAAGTGTTCTCTTACCAATTCCTTACCTATTTAGATCTGCATTCCTATTTTTTCTTTTTGCATGAAGACAAAAGCAAATAAGCTATTAAACAGTTCTGCTTTCTCCTTGTTGCCTGTTACCTTTTTCTCATCTTCTGCCATTCGTGAACAGATCATTTCCTTGACTTTCTTCTTGTTCTTTACATATTGAAAAAACCCTTTTTGATTCTTAGTTCATGCTAGACCTTAGTTCATTTCTTAGTTCATGCTAGACCTTAGGTTTTCTGACTTCATCCCTGCAGTTTCGAGCTATTTGCTAGTATTTTATTGTAGTTATGTGCTTCTCATTTTATGTTTTTATATTTGTCCTATTGATTCCTCAGTTTGTCAGTGAGCTGTTGGTGTGATCATGCTGCTTTTACCTGTGGAATTTTTTAAACTTTTAGTATCTCATTTTTCAGAGTTTTCCCTGCATCCTGAACTATTTTTCCCTCTAGAAGAGCAACCCCCAACCTTTTGAGCACAAGAGATCACTTCTGTGGAGAGAGGGTTTTCTACAGACTGGAGAGTGTGTAGTTTTGTGTGTTACTTGTTTGTGCGGTCTAGTTGCTGGCATGCCAAGGATCAATGCTGGTGCACAGACTGGAGGTTGGTGACCCCTGCTCTAGAATTCCCCTCTATGGCAGGGGTGTCAAACTCACGTCATCACAGCAGTGTCATGTGACATATTGGGAATTTTCTCCCCTTCGCTAAACCAGGTGTGGGCATGGCCAGCACGTGACACATTCAGCCCGTGGACCAGGAGTTTAACAGCCCTGCTCTGTGGTATCCTTCTTAATATCTCCATGGGTTCATAGAATCATAAGGCTGGAAAAGACCTTGGAGGTCTTCTACTCCAGTGATCCCCAACCTTTCTGGCTCCATAGACCAGCGGCAGGGGTTGGTCGGATGGTTTTGTGTGCACAATCTAGATCTTGGGCATGCACAAATGAAACCACATACTCACTCACCACTTGTGCACCCTGGTTCCCAACATGCTGCAGACTGATAGCAGTTCACAGACTGGGGGTTGGGCCTATGTTCTAGTCCAACCCCAGGGCAGGAGACCTTATTATACTGAACCATGTGTTTGTTTCCTATCTCTCACCCCTTTCTTCTTATCCCTCCCTTCCTCATTGCCTGATTTGCTGTAGAGAGATTTATCTTTTGGGTTTAGTCCAGGGGTGAAATCTAATTTTTTTTCCTACCGGTTCTGTGGGTGTGGCTTATTTTGTG
>JANHFT010000550.1:118400-132967 GCA_032467955.1 Pseudoxenodon macrops | reverse complement strand
AACCAAATAAATAAAGTGCCTAAGAATATTAACATTATTTAGTCCTAAGGAATGGCTCGGCATAATCTGCCAATACAGGTTACTTGTGAAGCCCTTAGTTCAGATTGTCTCTCAACCATGAAGTACAACCAATTCCTTAGGTAGCCTTGAAGCTACGTTGTGTTTCCCTCATTGTAATACATGAATAATCATTCTATTGTTTGTAAAGAATTACTGAGAATACAGCAAGACACAGTGAATAGCCACAAATATGGAATCAATTTGTTCTTCATGCTTATTGTACTGTCTTAATATTTATCAGACCCTGTGGGAAATGGTATTTTTCTTTCTATGGATTGCATATTAGAAATGTATCTTCTTCTTGTGCCATATCCATCATCGGATGTTGGTGATCATGTTGGTTATCGTATTTTTATCAACAGCCACATGAAAAAGTGCTGTTGAGTTTTGTCCAAACCAGCCCCTTAGATTTTGAAGCCATGATGTTCTTCTTCTGCCTGGAGCTCGTTTCCTTTCAATCTTTCCATGGAGGATTAAGTGAAGTATGCCGTATTTTTCCAGGTGTCGCATTACATGTACAAAATATTCTAAATTTCGCTAGGAATCTATACATAGAAATGTATACATGGCCTTAATTTATCTAGTTGTATTATAGCAGGGTTCTGCAAAGTGGTCAATATTGACCTCCAAGGATCCATTATTATATATTACTATTTGTAATACTGTTTATTAAAAAGTATCTATTAAATTATTTTCATATGATGAATATTTGAGGGTCAATGAACAATCTGAAACTTCATGAAGGAGTCAATGAGCTGAAGAATTAGGGGGGGGGGGAACTGTACTATAGGATTCACAAACAGCTCCAGATGCTACTTCTCTGTTTGAGCAACAACTCATCTAAGGCCAGCCCTAATTTTTGCATGTCCTTTCTTAAAGACAGATGAGGTCCAATTTTGCAAAATGGGAACCAAAGGAGGGAGGGGAATATAATATTTCTTTGGAACACAGGAGTCTGAAAAAAGATTAAAAGGACAAAAAAAGATTCTGATTCACAATTTTCAGATATTGTATGAGAATTTGCCTTGCCTATCAGTCTTTTAGAAAGTCATCCATCACAGATTACAAGTCTTATACCGCTAGGGTTATTCTAAATAATCTTCATTCCATGCAATTTACATTAGGGTTTTTTCCCCCCAACATTCTCCCATTTAGTCCAATTTGGGGTGATGGAGATCTATTTGCGACCTACTAGTTCCAATGTGGCTATAATCCACGTAAAATGATTAGCACCAGAATGCTTATCAATATGCTGTTGGGCTGAGTTTGGCTTATGGTTTCTTATCCCAAAATCCTGCATTGCGTTATCTCAAGAGGAAAGTTGAACAATAAAGATAAACATATATTCTAAGAATGAAATAGATTGGTAGTGCTATTCAGCTGAATAAATAAGGAAAGGAATGGAAGAGACTTTGTTGTTTGTAGTTCTCCATGCAGCACTTTTTTTTTCATACTGCATGTGTAATGAAATATGGTACAAATATTCTTAGTTGAACGTGGCTTGCTATGTTCTCAAAAATGCTGAATTTTGGACCATAAATATATGCATTATATATAGACAGGGGTAGTAACCATCTGAGTCCTCCTAAGTAAACAAGCAACCAATCTCTACATTCATAATGAGATCCTTCCTCGTGGAACCATTTTCCTCTAGCTTTGACTGTGAGCTTAGTAGAAAACTATTCTTCATCATTCCCAGTGGTATCAATGCATCAGTAACAATATGCTGATAGCTAGCATACTAAGGCAATTGGAAAGGGAGGAAAATTTATCTGTCTGCATTGCACAATTTCAGACATTGTATCCCAGTCTTTTCAAGGCAGTCCATGGTTACTTTTTTTGCCTACGATTGTTCTTACAGCAAAAAATAAATATCTAGGACTAGTTTTCAGAAGAGTTTGGAAGTATTGGGCAAAATCCACAGTTATTGGCAACGCCAAATAAACTGTGTATATTTCATTCCATTCTCGGTGGGACTGAACAAGATATTTTGAGATTTGAGACATCTTGTTCAGGCACTCTCCTATTGCAACCCTCTTGCTCTTGTATATTAAGAGTAAAAATTGAACAACCAGATTTTTTTTTCATTTAATTAATTCAATTTCAAGGCCCTTCTCAATGATCCTGGGTAGCTTATCATTAGAAATAAATACATATATGAAGAAAAACATTCAGTTAACTGGAAGATACACTTTATATCATGCATAAACACACAAACTACCAACTTGGTCTAGAATGCCAATTATGTTTCTAACAGATTAAAGAAAGTCAATACGATGGGAACAGTATGAGGGGATACTGAAGGGATATCATTCCAGGGACCAAAGGTTGCTACCAAGGAAGCATGATCCTTGGGTCCCATAAAAAGATATGTTTTATTGATGGTACTTTAAGTGTCCCCACTATGCCTCACCTCACTGAATGGCGAGAAATATATGAAGACAAGCAGTCTATATAAGTAATAGCCAGCACATCTTAAATTGCACGTGGAAGCCAACTGGTAATTAGCAAAATGTGCAAACAGTGGGACACATGCCCATTGCATCACCACATATATCACTGTGTTCTGAACTGGATGTAGCTTCAAGGGCAGTCCCATGTTGTGTGCAATACAATAAGTCCATTTGAGGTGATCAAGGTCCAAGTGATTGTCTGAAGAGCCTCCTGGTTCAGGAATGGGCAAAACTGGTGCACCAGCTGAACATTTGGAAAGGCATTCTTGGCCATAGCTATCACCTGCTTTTTGACTACCAGATTATATACCAGTTTCACATGGGGAAGTGTAAATCCTCAAGGCTAAAGCTGGAATATTTCTAGAACTGGGAGAACCAAACAAAGTCATGTGATCTAGCCAGGATTATTGATCTTGAGTCTGTTCCTCTGTATCCAGAACCACATAGCCTCCAGGCACTAAGCAAAGACTTTGACATGGTTATACCAATGGTCAAGTGTATCACTTACATTTTGATTATCCCACCCAGCAGATGTATGTAGATCAGGCATGTCAAACATGTGACCTGCAGGCCGGATGTGGCCTGTGTAGGCTATGCCCACAAGGGCAAAAACAATCCCAATAGGTCATAATACGGTCTGCGATATGGTCAGGTTTGACACCCCTGATGTAGATGTTAAACAAGAGGGAAAAGAGTATAAAGTGATGTATCACCTCACAAGCAAGGGTCCATAGGCACAAACTGTCCCCCACCCCAACACCAATTGAAACCAGCCACAGACAAAGGAGGAAAATAATCATAAAACAGTACCTCTGACTCCCAACACTCAAAGTTCATTTGAAAGGATATCATGGCCAAAGATATCAAAAGGCCCAGAGAGATCAAGGAGCACCAAAATGGATGTAGCTGACTCCAAGCAGAACACTGACAAGTACAACAATAGCTATTTCTGTACTGAAACCTGTTTTGAAACCTGACTGAAATTGGCCTGGATAATCTATTTCCTTCAGGATCCTCCAGACCTGAAGCTCAAACCAGCCTCTTCACCAAATTGCTTAGGAAGGGGAAGTTGAAGACTAGATGGAAACTCTACAGGATGAATGATTCAATTTATGGCCTCTGTCTTGGTTCTCTCAGCTGTAGCCAGCTGCAGGAATGGCCTCCAGAATGATCAACTGTATCAAACCCCAAGTCTCCCTGCTGGCATCTTTCCTATAGAATATCACACTAACTATAGCGATAAAACTTCCTATCAAGCCAGGTTTCATCCTATGAAACCAAGCAGTTTCATTTATAAGTCATTTCTATTATATTAAGAATTGTCTTATGCTAAAAATTATATTGAGAAAAGAAATAGCAGTAGGGTTACTACTACAAAATGCTTCATTTTTGCCCACTCATATTGTCAGGTTAAATATATTAACTGTGTTTTAAAACTTCTTCGACCAACATCATTCCATAACACAGAACGGTACCTTTAAAATATTTGAATTATTATAACGTACCAGATGTGTTTATTTTTTCACCCTGCCACAATTTCATTTACTTTCATTTATTGCATTCTGATTTATCCGAGGAAGAATAGCACTCAGCATTAGGCAGGTAACCGTTTGCAAAACAAAATGAAAACCCTAATATATTTTTCTTCTGTTTATTTGGTTCAAAAGTAATAAAGATTAAGTTACATTTGTTATACACCTTTGTTTATAGAGATAACTTGGTTACTCTTAGCTTCTCTTTCTATATGTTGTATGTTGCTCCTTATTACCTCTGACCTCCAGCTATCATTGATGCTAAATGCTAGAAATGTTTCTATTTACTGTCAAAATTTAAATGAATTTAGGCTCCCACCCCAGGAAAGCAGCAATTATATTAAACACTTTATTTGGGGGAGGAGGAGGAGAATCTAATTTATTCTCAGTTTATACTATTACCTACCTATCCCCCAAAATAACATTAAAAAAAAAGATTTTACAAGCTGAGATAGGGGATAATAGCATGCCTTTCCTAAGGGTTCCCCTCAGTTAAGATAATTACAAGAGACTGCTACCAATCCAGCTGAACTTGCTAACACCTCTCCCCCTCCCCTCCAAGGCACAGCCAGATGTTAACGTGTTTTCCTCCATCCTGTGAGCTGGCAGAAAAGTATGCCAGCATAATTATGTTGCTCTCATTTTCATTCCCTGTTTTGCCTCAGTAACAAGGTTGGCAGGTACCATTGTTCTTCCTGTTTTAATGAGGAGCAAGTTTTAAAAGGTGATTGTTAAGACTCCTGTACCTTTGTTTTCCCTTCCAATAAGAGTCATCATCTGGCAAGAAAAACAACCTCTCCAGAATGTATGGAGGGGGTGAGGGTGGGAAGATCTTTAGGGTCTCCTGCTTTGAGCAGGAAGTTAGAGTAAAAGACCTCCAACCTCCAAGCAGGGGTGGGTTGTAAATATGTTTGTTGCTGGTTTGCTCAGGTTGCACTACGTGTGCACGCACAGCAATAAAAAACTAGCTTCTGTGCATGCGCAGAAGCAAAATCGAAGATGGCGGCGCCCATAGAGACACTGATGGAACCGGCTCTGTGATGTCACCGGGGAGTTACTACCTGTTCTATAGAACCGGATAGAACCGGTAGGAACCCACTGGCGCCCATGGAGAACCGGTTCTACCCGGTTCTAAAGAACAGGTAGTAACCCACCTCTGCCTCCAAGATCTCTTCCTGTGTTCTATTCTGACTGAGGTACAGCCACCAGGTCCTGCTCAGCTAACAGACTGCAGGCAGGGAGGTGGCTTGAGGCCCATTGCCTGTCATCTAGGCTAGGGGTATCAAACTCACGATGACACATCATCATGTGACAAACCACAACTTTTTCCCCCTTCGCTAAACCAGGGGTAGGTGTGGCCAGTATGTGATGCATCTAGCCCACTGGCCGCGAGTTTGACACCCCTGATCTAGGCTGTTTCTGAGTAGAGGCCTAAAGTTTTTCCAAAACAGCACTAATAGTCTGGGTGAGTTTATAGGAATTGGTGGAGGGCACAGAGGCTCAAGAGGAGCCAGGAGATAATAACTGATAAAAATATTCTTCTCCTTGACCAGTTCTACAACTGAAGGGCAATGGTGGCAGTGAGAATCCATGAGTAACTGCTCTTGGAAGTAGGCTACAGAGTAGACAACATGGTGCCTGTCCCGCACATGCAATTGAAACACCAATGTGAAAAAGTATAGCCATGAAAAATGCTTTGCTGGCAGAAGAAGCAGAATACCTAAAACCACCCAACCAGCAACACAGGGCTAACACTTTCCCAATAATACTAAAGTTTCTTTTTTTTAAGGACATTAAATCCATTTATAAAAGGACCATTTGCTTAAGACCTAAAGGGTGTGGTAGCTGACTCTGCAAAAGCTGCCAGAAGTCCTATTTCTTCAGTAGCCCAGGCCAAAATAATCAGAAAGAAAGAAGCCAAAAATTGTTGATCAGAGCTGGGCAAATCATAGCCTGTGAATGTGTTGTCATCCATATTCTCCATGAAAGCATGTTAGGCCACCAAAAACTGGAACAGCCAAAGATGGCTTTAAACTAACTTAGCTGTAAGTAGGGGAAGAGAAAAAAGGCCATGCTATGAAGACATGACTTAAAAACATGTTACTGGTGTATGTTTGTACTTCATTTAGAACATGGGTGTCAAACCTTTTGGCTAACCTGGGCTGCATTCAGTGAAGAAAAATTATCTTGGGTTGCATATAAAATATATAATATAGTTAATGTATACAAATCACTTAATAATGTTAAAAGTTCATGATCTTGTGTGGTCGGATTAATAGTTGTCCAGGGCTGCATGCAGCCCCTGGACCACAGATTGGACATGCCTGATTTAGGGAAACATGAGAATGACCCTTTAGTTTTCTCAGCTGGGCAAGTTCTTCCTATAACCTTTCTATCCAGGACTTCTCCCTTTAAACCGCTGCACAGTATTGGGTCTTCATAGATTCACCCAACTCTATTGTGCAAGCTGCACTGACTCCCAGTTTCCTTCCAGGTACAATTCAAGGTGCTGGTGATCCCCTTTAAAGCTCCACATGGCATGGGGTCTACTTATTCATTCTCCCTAAGAATTATTGGCCATCTCACTCGATTGGATAGGATAGGCATACTTCAAATCCCTTCTCTGAAATGCTGCTGCCAATTGATATCTTGGAAATGTGCCTTTTCTATGGCTTCTCTTTCCTATGGTAACCCCCCCACCTCAGTGATTTGGTAGTGACCCTTCCCTTTTGGCCTTTCAGAAGGTCATCAAAACTTGGCTTTTGACCTAGGTGTTGGGATGGAATTAATGTGAGCTTGCTGTGGAACATCCTAACAGAGTGATTCAGGACCAGAGTTTATGTTTTTGTTTGATTGTTTTAGTGTTCTATTGTTTTATGATTCTGTTTTATAGTTCCTGGGTTTTATTGCTTTTGTGGGCCGCTCAGAGCTGTTTTAAAATGTGTGGCCATACAAATCTTTAAATAAATAAATAAACAGCCCACCTTATGTGACAAAACTAAGCAATCTAAGCACATTCTTCTTTTAAAACATTTACACAGATCATAAATGTGTCCTCTAAACTTTGCCTCTTTTTTATTTTATTAAAGAGGAACTGTTACGAAAAGTTCTGAAAAGGAACAGGTAACTTTCCCCCCACTTTTTTCCCCTTTCACAATACAGTCTAATTATTCAAAGCTTATTTTACAAATACTGCTTTTCCTTTATTTGATGCTTTCAAATATTTATTTGATGCTTTCAAATATTTGATGCTTCAGGTGCATTTAATTGACTTCTCAGTTTGTTATTTTAAGGTTAGTCATTTTTCTTCATATTCTCAGAACTGGACAAATCCTTGAGCTGGCTGGCTAGCTGGGTTCTTTGCTTCCTTTCAGTGTGTGACTATAATACTGCATTTCAGCTTTCAGAATTTAATTAGTTGGATTCTTCATTACACTCTCATTAATACGGCACACCACACCAGACTTCAATCTGACATGAAAGTGGGCTTGAATTAATGGTTAAGATTTGTACTATCACTGAAATTTTACTTTGTATGACATTCCTGGAAATCATATTTAGTAATCATGAAAGCCACCTTCAAGATTACATCCAAAAGAATTCTTCATCTTTCTGGTGTATTCCATGACACAGTAGGAAGAGCTTGTCCTCTTGTAGTTTTTGCAAGTCATTACAAACTCTGCCCTGCATATTGCACCCTGTAGCAAAAGATTATCCAGCTATTAAATCTCCTGCTGCGGCCTGTCCCCATGCCAACAAAGCATGATCTCCTAAAACGTTATGTGCCAGATTGTGCATTCTTCAACAGTCATCAATGTAACTATGAATAGTGTCATTACATTTAAATCTGAATTTGAAGTGCCATTCAAATAATAATCTTCCCTATTTGGAGAAGAAATACACTACCCAGAAACCAAATTACAGACCTGAATCCATCTTTTAGAACATTCAGAAATATGATGGCTGTGAGTTATAATTCTATCAAGAAAATACATCAGAACAGCAACATGAACCTATCTATGAATTTATCCAGAAGTTGCAACCAACAAAAAATTCCTAGGGACAGAAGTTACTTTCCATTGACTAAACAGAAGAGATAATATTTACAGCATGCTTCTTCTGCCCTCCTGTTTGCTCCCTCCCTAATCTGCTTTTGTGAGGAAGAAGAAAATGAGTTTCTATGGACGAGTCCATGGATTAGAAACAAAGGAGCATGAAACCCTTCACAACTAAAACCTAAAACATTTAAATATAAAAAGTTTTAAGGGAAGGTTCAGTATTTGACAGAACTCCCAATTCTTATAGGGAAGGCTCTGGTGGACTCGTGCAATAAAAGTAACCTGGTTCTAAATGTTGATAAAACAAAGGTGATCATTGTAGATGTTAGAAAGAGCCAGCATAGACATACTCCACTCAGTATCAAGGATGCAGCTGTAGAGGTGGTCAACAGTATTAAGTATCTGAGGGTGCAGATAACTAACAATCTGAATTGGCTTCTCCACACATCATCCTTAGTGAAACGTGCAAACCAGCATCTGCATTTCCTACATCGGTTGAGGACAGCTCATCTTTCTTCTTCTGTCCTGGCCACTTTTTACGAGACACAATTGAGAGTGTTTTAACAAACTGCATCATTGTTTGGTTTGGTGGCAGCAGTGCCTCAGATAGAAGATCCATACAGAGAGTGATAAGGACAGCTGAGAAGATTATAGGAAACTCGCTTCCTGTTATTCAGGATACTGCTTATAAGCGCTATGTGCTTAGAGTCAAAGCATTGTTAGAGCCTCCACACACCAACTTCATGGTTTGTTTCTGTTGCTTCCCTCTGGGAGGAGGTTTTGAAGTATTTCTATTCAGCCTATTACCCACAACAATCTGGGTCCTCCTTTTACTGACCTCGGAAGGATGGAAGGCTGAGTCAACCTTGAGCCAGTGAGAATTGAATTACCGAACTGCTGGCAGCCAGCAATTAGCAGAAGTAGCCTGCAGACTGCATTCTAACCACTGCACCACCACGACTCCTTATACAGTAATAAGAGGTTAGAAAATGAAAAAAAAACATGCTCAGAGAATTCCTACAATTGAATATTCCAACAGCAAGCTACGTATATTCTCTGTAACCTCAATTCTTCAGTACCTCTTTCTTTAAATAAAAGTTATTTGTTGAGGCAAGCTTTATTCCCATTTGTTCTTCCTTAGTACTGGATAGCTTAGAGTTGCTAATTTCAGCTTTTTCCCATATGTATTTTCCATCATGCAGTTATCAGCCTGGAGATGTGATGCTCCTGAAGTCTTCTAAAATAAATCTAATGAAAGTAACATGTAACAAGTTAACTCAGCTCAACTGAAACTTACACTTTAGACACTTGTATGTAAAGAAATCATGCAGAGCTGAAATGCTAAATTGGAATTTTATATTTGTTTATTTGTTTTGTTGTAATGTGTACATGAATTCTCTGTGGGGCTGTAATGAAATCAAATTAGCTGGAAGCCTGACTTTGAAATAATGTCCTGGGCTTAACCCAGTTATGGCTGCCTTGAGTATGACCATTTGAGGGGATTCAAATTGACAGTATGAGAAATTGAATAGGAAGGCCAATTGATAGCTGCCTATCAGCTGAAGGAAGAACACAGCTTAGAGCTGTGAAATGAGCAAGTTTGGAAATGGAGCCCTTCAGGAAGAAGGACTAGAGGTGACACAATAGTAGTGTTCCAATATTTGAGGAACCCAAAGAAGAGAAGGGGGAGTATCAATCTATTCTCCAAAGCACCAGAAAGTAGAACAAGAAGCAGTGGATGGAAACTTACCAAGGAGAGAAACAACCTATACTGTAACTAAGGATAAATTTCCTGACAGTGAGAACAATTAATCATTGAAATGGCTTGTGTTCAGAAGTTGTGGGTGCTCCATCAGTGGAGGTTTTTAGGAAGCAATTGGACAATCATTTGTCTGGAATGGTTTGGACAAGAAGACCTCCAAGGTCCCTTCCAACTCTGTTATACTATTCTAATCTGTTTAGTCTTGAAGAGCAGAATAAGTAGCTGACCAGAACTGATGCTTAAGGAGAACAGAAAGCCACAGGAAACAAAAAGCAGAGACCAGTACCAAAAACTGTCAAAAAACATTCTACTAAATGCAAATCAGTAGATAAACTCTAAAATATCTGAATCATTCTAGCTGTAAAAATAGGAGAAAGAGTGGGAGAAAGTGCTAGATAAACTGGCATGAAAAGAAAAATAGGTTAGTAAAGGAGGAAATTTACTGTGCTGGGAAGGAACATCTTGGATATTAAAAACTACAATCTATGAACTGCATATTGAAGCAATTTCATCTTTACGGTTGAAGAGGAACATTTTATTTTGTTTATTTACATATGTATTCACCTTCTAAACTTGTTTATATTGGAGATTTATTTTATCTTTATGCTGATAATGAACAGTTTATTTCAGTTTTATGGTTGATTGTGCCAGTACACTGTGTGTATGTGTCACTACACTGCATAGACCTCCAAGTTGGTGTCATAGAGCAACAGTACATTGACTTGCAAAATAGTCTCTAGATTAGAAGTTACGTATCGCATAAAAGAATGTGAATGTACTTGAGGTAAAAGTGGAGTTTGATTGCACTTCTGATAAACTCTCCAACATATGGTAAATCTGATAAATACACTGTCCTTTGCCATTAATGCTACCTGTGGCCCAGGTTCAACAAAAGTAGTCAATCTATAGCTTATTCTTCTTATGAAAAAGCAATATGTAAAAAAAAAAAACCCAGATGAACCAAAGTTACGATTGGCTGTGGAGATCAATATCTGGGGGCTGATACCACAAACTTTATGGGTGTGGAAGATTCCAAACTTTGGTCAAAAGAGTATATGGTAAAAAGCAGAAATGAAATAAGAATAAGAAACAAGAACAGCATCATGGATTTTAGAATAAGAGAAAGGGGAAAGGAAGGATGTTGTAAATCTAAATTAAGATGACATGATCTTCATGGAACCATTAATGTATGCAAGGAACTAAAGATGCGAGTTTAATTATGAATAAAAATAATAACGCGCATGTCAAAACATTTGAAGCAATGCTATCTAAATTGTAGTTGTATGTTAAACAGAAAACCATAGGTTAGAGATAGCTGTGAACAATGAATAAAATGGTGATAATAGAAGAAACAGAAATGAATTCGGGGATAAATCATACAACAATCAATGTGTCAGCTGGTCACCAATAGAGACTCTTTAGGATCTAGAGACAACAGGCTTAAATTAAAGTGAAGATCCTAAATGGATTTCATTGAACAAATATAAAGAGAGCTGCAGGGAAAGAATAAATATACAGTACCAATCCATGTCCCGTCAGTTTGCTAGAAACACCAAGGAACATTAGGAACACCTCAGTTTGCTAGGGCAAAGAACTGTCAGTGGTCAGATCCCCTTAAGCTGGCATTTATGCATCTGTTTTTCTTTCCAGGCCTTTAGTCTACCTTGAGCTTCAAAGTACCTTTGCAACTTTTTTACACTTTTAAAAAAAACAATAACATCTGGAGATGGGTTGACAGCATGTCTTATCAGAGACTTCCTCACAACGTCAGACAATTGAAGAGATATTTTAAATAAAGCATCATCTCTACACCTGACCATGATCTGATGGCACATCTTGTGAACTCAGAATACCACTGCCCACCCCCTGGGGAAAAAAGCATGTATTAGATTAGAGAATTTATGATGTCCTCTTAAACTAGTACAGGTAGCAATATAAATACAAAAAAAAATCTCAGAGGTAAGAGTAATATTAAAATCCACAAAGCTTGCTAATTTACACTAATTGCTAAGTGCATATGCGGAGGCATTTAGAATACAAAGTTTGCTATTTTACACACAATTTGCCACAACTTGTTAGAGTGTATGGGCAGAAGAAAAAAAGTGGATCACATTAGTAGTTTCTCACCATTGCATTTGGAGAACCAACAATGAATGAGCTACTCATATTGGGGGAATAACTGTTGGATTACTTATAAAGAATACATAAAGATATGTGATTATAAAAATTAAAGAACTACAGCAAGAAGATGAATTGATGTATCTTTGTAAAATAAACATATAGTAATAAAATAAAATTATAAAGTAATATAATAATATAATGCTAAAGTAAGATATGGATGGAAAGGAAATTTTAAAACATACAACTAATGGTACCAAGATAGTGAATAATGTGTTGCCTATTGCAAGGAGTGACTCTTGGGCAAAAGAAATGAAAAATTGCTATGTTCCCACTTTGTTACAGGGAAATGAGAGCCGTGTCTTCCAAGAGAAACTCTGAATGCAGCAGAAATGGATTATTTAAGAAATGTGTGATGGTTAAACAAGAAGAGATAGAGTCAAGAATAAAGGAATGCTGAATGAATATGGATTAAATGCAAAAGTGATTGACCGGTATAATATAATTGGCTTGGTCATAGGAGAGAATGAATGAAGGTTGAGTTGCAAAATAAATATTTGCAGGAAAGCTGCATGGGTTGGGAGCAAGGGAAAGACCCAGAAGTGGGTTCTGAATCTTCTTACTGCCGGTTCGCTCAGAGTTGTGCCTTATTACTTTTCATGTCCTTTCTATGCTTTCCATAATATTGTTTATTCCAAAAGGAAATGTGGTGTGTGTGTGTGTGTGTGTGTGTGTATGTGTGTATTCAGCATTGTTTGCTTCATAAACCATTTAACAATAGTTTTTTTCTAGTTCAGGCTTTAACAATTTAAAACAGGCAATATGGATAGTGGTTCCCCCCCCCCCCCTCTTAACTAGTGATAGTTAAGAACTCTTTTCTGTAGCAATGCAGGTAATTTTTGTTGATGCCACATTGTAAGCAACAATTCAGCAATGCCTCTCTTAAGACTTTATGACCATGTATTATTATATTCAGTTAAGAAGACGATTGAGACAATCCTTTCAATTTAGATGGAGGGATAGGGCAATTGTAAGAGGGATCCCAATTTTCTCCTCTTTTCTTGAAATAAACCATCTCCTGAAAATACCATATTTTTCTGTCTATAAGATCCCCACATACTTTCCTTAACCAAAATTCAGAAATCAATATTTTAAACTATAAATAGAAGACATTTATTTTGCAGAGTAAGACATTCACTTATCGGTACTGGTATTTATTTATTTTTGTTTTCTGACATTTTTATGGGCTCAGAACACTCCGACATTACCACTCCCTGTTGCATCTGGGCACTGGCTACACAGTCTTTGTAGCATCAGCTGACGTCAGTTACATAAGGCTTGTGATTGGCGGAAACCTGTTAGTTTGTCTCTGCAATCAGAAGTTTCGCTCATGAGGCTATTTTGCAGAGATAAGGTGTATAAGACATCCCTCCATTTTTAGGTAAATACTTTTAAGAAAAAGTATCATCTTATACATGGAAAGATACGTTTGTGACTTCAGAACAACATACCATCACTTGTACTATAACAAGAAAGTCCACAATGAAACCCTCCAAGGATTACAGTTACAAACAAAAGTTTTAGTTATTGCCCTAACTTTTCTTCCAAAAATAGAAGATCTTTGCTGCCTCTGAAATTGAAATATTTCTTTGGAATTATGCAGGATAGGTGGAATTGGCTACAAATGGAACAAGATGTGCTAGTGTTACTTGTGTTTATAAAATAGTCTCTTAGGAGCCTAGCAAGTTAAGTAGTAATCACACGAGGCATTCTGAAAACAACACTTTGAATAAACTCTCCATTAATGAAGGTGATATACTCAGAAGAAAATCAACAAACGGCATAATACTAACTAAATCATATTTTTTCTGTACACCTTTCAGCAATTCAGAAGCATAATGGAAGCACTGAATTATAAATACAGTCAGAATGAATGACCATTGCTTGAAAATAAAAGCATGTTTTCTTTGATATATTTGTATTCGTAGTAATATTTAACATTTTAGAAGAAGTGTGAATGAGAATTAATGTATAGAGCTGCTAGCTTTGAGCTACCAAAATTAGGACATCTACTTGATCGCAACAAAGAGATGTAGAAAACTAAAATGCCTTGCTAGTATCATCCTGATCTTTGAAATTCAGAACTTTTAGCCGTATCAATATATAATTTAATTATCTTTTCTTCTGTAGGCTAAATACTTAGAATGTGGTGTCCAAATCATAGTTTTATGGATCCTTGAAACATAAAGAAAATAAAGAAATATCATTACCCCATACCCTTGTTCCACATATCATAATTGGTGATATTTCTACTCATTGTCAATGTTTTCAGACAATTCAATATGAACAATTCCAAAGATTGTTAATATGGTTCAATCTAAAACAACATGGTGGCCTAATAGTGAAGACACTCAACTCCCATTCAGAAGGTAGAATAGAATAGAATAGAATAGAATAGAATAGAATTCTTTATTGGCCTTGTGTGATTGGACACACAAGGAATTTGCCTTTGGTGCATGTGCTCTCAGTATACATAAAAATACAAGATACATTTGTCAAGAATGATAAGGTGCAACACGTAATG
>JANHFT010000550.1:95954-113403 GCA_032467955.1 Pseudoxenodon macrops | reverse complement strand
CAGGCACAACCAGACGGGGGAGGGAGGGTGGATGGGGAGAGAGAGGGAGGGAGGGAGAGAGAGAGAGAGAGAGAATATGAGCAGCTTTATTAGGAAAAGAGCAATCATCAGCCACTTATCCAAACAGGATGAAGGAAGTAGAATATTTATGTATCCAATGCTGGTACCCAGCTAATTAATATATAAATATCCATTTGAGGTTATATTTTATCATTGGCAGATTGTTCTTCTACTAAAAGATTCATATCACCTTCATCTTGCATAGGCATTCTTTACATATAATCCTCAATTTACAACAGTTCATTTACAACAGTTCATCAAAGTTACAATGGCACTGAAAAAAGTGATTTATGATCATTTTTCACACTTATGACCATTGCGGCATCCCCAGAGTCAAGTGATCAAAATTCAGATGCTGGGCAACTGACTCATATTTATGACCTTTGCAGTGTCCCAGGGTCACGTGATCACATTTGGTGATATTCTGAAAAGCAAAATCAATGGGGAAACCAGTTTCACATGTTACTAACTGAACAACTGCAGTGATTCACTTAACAACTATGGCAAGAAAGGTCATAAAATGGGGCAACACTCACTTAACAAATGTATCACTTAACTACAGAAATTTTTCACTCAATTGTGTTCATAAGTCGAGGACTACCTGTATTTGTAGAGATAAATTCTAATGAGTTTTGGACTAAGGTGGTTATGCCAACTCTGATTACTACTGTTTACTTTCTTTAAATCTAGGTAACTATCTGCTTCTGTTTGCATGTACTCCTTGCTTCATATATTTCTCTTTAAGCTCCCTCCATATGGTATATGTTGCCCCTTATGACCCACTACAAGAACTATCGTGTTTTCCAAAGGACAGAGGTTATGAAGGTCAGCTCTCCTGTGATCTGAAGTGTGATTTCATTTCAAATGATCAAAGCTATCAGGTTTGAAGCAGTTCCTTCACTTTAAAGAAGTGAACCACTTCATTTTGACTCCTCTAATCAAAGCAGGATGACTCCATTAAAAACCTTTAAGTCAAGACTGTTTCAGCAAGGCTTTGAGGTCTGAAAAGTAAAATGGCTCTCCTATAAGGAGATGTTTGAAATCATGGGATTTTCAGGAACTTTACTTTAGTTTTAGTTAGTTTGTTATTGTGGAAGTTTTACTAAGATTCTGACTTTTTTAAAGCTGATTCCTGAATAAGGTGTGTGAGCTGTTCAGAGACAATTATCAATTGGAGCGGTATATACACCTACTAAGCAAAATCAATCAATCAATAGTGAATAAAATAATTCAGTAAATATTTCACTCAGGAGAAAATGCTTGTGTACACCCACAAAGTCCTCTTTTATAATCCAGATCAAGGATCTATAAGGGCATTGCTTCAACTCAACATTTGACTTCACTTCTTCAAATTAAAGTGCTGCATTGAAGATCAACATAACCAAGCACGTGCACACACACACACACACACACACACACACACACACACACACACACTCCATAGCATCACCCTTAAAATATTAATAAGGAATTCCATACAGCAGTCTTCAATGCTGTGGTGCCTTCTAGAAAGGCTTAGGTTACAATATTCATCATTCTTGACCATTGATCATGATGGCTCCGAACAATGAGAGTTGTAGTCCAATATTTTTACAAGGTAGCAGTTTGGGGAGATATCCATAGGTGATATTTATTTTAGGAAACTTAAATGCTTCTGTTTTTCCACCCATTTCCCCCTAAATGCATAAGTATATATTGCATTCATTTTGTGATTCTGAATATAGTTTTATAAGTTAAGGACTTAATTTCTCCCAAGCAGACATATTCTGTGTTAGATTAAAACTCTGAAAACTCTTATCTGGATATGTTGTCTGGGATAATAGAAGTGCCTATGTACTGCATCTGGAAGGAATTATGCTATGTTTCTGGAGGAAATTATGTATGTGCAATATATGCTGCATTGTACATACATTAAAATCTAGAGCTTGAATTTTAGTAAAAACTGAAATAGATTGATGTTTAGGTGGATGAATGATTGATTGTGCCAATCTGTCAATAGGGGAAGTGAGGAACTTGGCATCTTCCAAATTCCATTGCCTATGCTGGCCCATATTGATGAAAGAGCCAAAAAATGTCTACTAGAAGTATTACAAAATATATACTAAAATGAAATTAGTATACTGTTGCAATAGTTTCAGATTAGGATCTGTTGATCTGTTAGGGAAAAAAAGTGCTTTTTAGTTTGTCAGCTTAAATGGCTTTTATTTTTCTTTAGGCTACCTTGAGCTCCTGAAATCTAAATAGTTTATTGAGTTTTTGTGCACTTTAATAATGCATGATATTGTATTATAGCGCATGGTTTATTCTCTTTCCTGCTTAATTTTTGTTTATGAATATTAAAACATCCATTCATTTTTTACTATGACCTGAGGGACACCTTCAGCTTACTTTTTGCAATGCATGCCCCCCAAACGTGACCTTGGAGATAAAATACTCAAATGCTTTGGGAATTGTGTAGTAATTCAAAAAAGCAGGAAAATAATTAGATTTTATGGTATGCAATCTTTTTTAACACATTGGTTTTGAATAAGGCTTACTTGTTTTTCAGTGTAAAAAGGCTAATACAATTTAACTGTATGACAAGAAGTTTAAGTCAATTTATCTGTTTATTCTCAAGAAGCTTGCTTGTTATGAGTTTCGAATGCAATAGAAGAAGATAATTCACCAGGTAAGTAGCCTGCTTCAAAGAAAATGTAGTATTTCTTTTATTGTATTTCCCAATAAAAGAGATATATTCAAAGCATTAGACAAGTAACTCGCACTAGGGAGATCTAAGGACCACATTTGACAGTTCAACAAAAAAACAAACACCCTTTGTACATTTTATCAAAGCAAAATGAATGTCACAGTTTAAGTTGTGTTAAAAATTAATACTAAAATTAATTTCCACAGAATCAGTACATTATATTAAAACTATGTATTCTTGTTCTAAAGTTTCTAACAAGAAACTTAACAAGATGCTAGCATCCCAGAAACTTTAGTACAAGCATACACAGTTTTAATGTAATGTACTGGTTCTGTGGAAAGCAATTTCAGTATCTTGTACTAAAGTTTCTGGTGTGTGTGTGTTGAACATGCCTCATGCTCCTTCTTCTTTTTATTTTCCCTTAACCCTGTGAGATGAATTGGACTGAGAGAGAGTGATTACTCAAAGTCACCCAGCTGGCTTTCATGACTGAGGTGGGACTAGAACTCAGTCTCCTGGTTACCAGCCAGGTGCTTTAACCATTTCTCTTCCTGTAAGCTCCTGATATTAAATATTTTGATTTTTCAAAAACAAAGAGAAAAGTGGATCCATCTTTTATGTACTTTAAAAGTTCTAAGTTTAAAATTCAAAGTATTTTATTTTGGTAAAGTCTTATAACTTGTGTAAGTCTTATAGCTTGTATAATATTATGATTCTTATAACTTGTGTAATGTTATGTTTGACCAATTTTATCACTTACATCTGAGATTAAGCTTGTTTTATGATTGGTTCAAACTAGGCCTCAGTTATCAAATTCCCTACTTAAAGAGATCACCTCATTTTGAAACAAAGAAATTAAGTAAAAATAAACATTCTCCTGGGGAAAAAAGTACAAAGAATTTTTGCTAGTAGTTATGCTTCTAGCACCATAGTCAAGCAAGTATGTAACTTGTTTGACTTACATTTTTATTTTATGCAGTGTCTAAATCTAATTTCCAAAGTAGCGTATGTGTATATTAAATTCAGTTCAGATTAAGTAGATTTAGTTTAAGCCTCCCCCCATCCCAAATCAATGGATAAATTTATTATATCTAACTTAAGACTCAATAATTCTATCTTGTGCTTTACTGAAATGCATTTATTAAGACTCTCCATTAATCTTAATGTCTACTTTATTGCAATCTGATCACAGGTGTCTGCAGAGAGGAAAGTGACAAAATATGTGCTGTATTGCTGAATTACAAATGTTTTGTTCTGCCTAATCCCCTGCATCCTGTACCCCGGAGGGGGGGATTACATATATACACATGAATAGAAGGTGTGCCGTCGCTGGTTGGCTAACTAGCGATGGAAGGTTAATAGCCAATGGAACGTGTCTGCCTGCAAGCCAGGGGAATCCCATAAAAGAGGGTTCCCCAGGCCCAACAGGCAGTCCGGAATTATCATGAGCTGAACCTTAAATAAACAGAGCTGAATGTCACTACTGCCTCCAGTCTTCAATTACTGCGCGATCTAACACAGTGATTTTAAAAAGCTTCTGTGCATGCACAGAAGCAAAATTCAAGATGGCACCACCTATGGGGGCGTGGAAGGCCCGAGTCGAAAACAGTTCTACCAAACCAGGCCACTAAGTTACTAACATTCGGTAGAACCGAACCGTTAGGAACCCACCTCTGCTCAAGACAATGAATATGCCATTGGAAGACCTGAAGACCAGGCCAATGTAAGATTGTCCTGGGGAAGGTCTATCTATGTGGTTGTTAAGACTCAACACTGGCTTGATGGCGCATAATCAAATCAATTAATCCAATTTACTGTGTAGTCTTACCCAGCTATAAACCTGGGGGACCTTATAATAATGCATACATTTCCAAACTCTCCAGCCAGCCAGAAGTGCCCATTAAAAATGTTGGCTTATAATCCCTGGAATACTGGAAATTCTCATTGAAAGCATCTGGGGAGAAAATCAGGTGAGGAAGAGGGGTATATTCTTTTATAAAGTGCAAAAGGATTCTAGAGGCAAAAGGAGATTTGGTTCCTGATGAATTAGAAGAAGAAAAATTTTCAGCTTTTTAATATGTATCTGTCTCATCAGTGCACAGTCATTGCAGCGATCGGCATAATTTCTGCACATATTCTCAGAGACAGCAGGGTGGCTATTAACCCTCCCCTTCCTGGTTTCTATTGAAACTATACAACAAATGGCTTTTGTGAGCTATTTTGTTGTCTAATATTTAAAAAAAGTATATTTGTGAAAACAAGACATGTGAAGTTCTTCATAATACATTAAACTGAAGTAGAAGGGAGTTTTTTCTCCCCAACAAGGTATAAAAGAGTAATGAATTTTTAAAACTCACTATAATATGATTGCTACAAGCTGGTTGTCCAGTGTTCTCTGCCTCCATAAACCTGAGAGAGGGAAGGCAATCTAAGGAGCCAACCAACAACTGTAATCTAAAATCCATCTAGAAACTGTCTAAACTAAACCTTCATTTCTGCGTTTCTGATCTTCACTGATTATTTTCATCTTAGGGATAGATGGAGGAAATTCTATCTTATTGATTAAATATGTCAGCATTCTATGTTTTTTTTTTATTATGAGGTGATTGGATTACGATTAAAAGCCAAGTGGGAATGTGGAACTTTCCTGGTCTTTGCAAAGCTAATCTGAAGAAAATTAAGGCCATGTTGTCAGCATTGGTTCTGATCACTGAAACTCCTATGAAGAATTTTTTCCCCCCTCCCATTTATGGCATATGTGGATAGTAAAATCACTGGGGTGAGTTTAATGATGTCCCAATTCTACTGGGTAGATTAGTTGTTTGGTTTCTAGAGATATACCAAGCGGAAACATTGGGGTGTAGTAGAAGATAAAAATTACTTATTTATTAAATCCATCCAATCCCCATGCAACTCGAGGGCAACTTACATAAACAAAAGCAGCAAAATAAAATGGTATCAAATTTTACTTGAATGAAGGCTTTGAGGGATTCCAAAGGGCATTCAGCTATGCTCCACATTAATTTATCCTTTTTATCACCCACTGCCTCTGTTCCACCAGTAGCATGTCTTGTACCACTGAGTAACATCTACTCAATAATAGTTTCTTGATTGGAGGGCTCTCACGAAGGCTGCTATATACCGTAGTTTTGATCTAGTTTAGAATAATTATTAAAAAACCCAAAGTCATAAGCAGACTGGCTTCAGTACACAATGTGTTTTGTATTTTTCACTGTATAAAGTTTCCATCGAAAATAAAATATTGGATGCTTGGTGTCTGGTTTATTTTTTATGAGCAGGGCTACCATTGTATGTTTGCCTTCACTCTGATCTCTCTCCGTTTATCTAAACTAACTCATTCTCTCAGTGACTTGTAGCAGGTCAAACTGGAATCTTGCTTTATAACTGAGGCCTGACTCTCAGTCTAATACCCTTCCATTTTTATTAGGTTCTTTTACGCCTCTTTTTTTAATTCATAATTATCATATCCTTGTTTTGTTTTTTTCCCTTTTGCTTTCCTGAAACAGTGTGGACTTCCATTCTTTTACATACGTCCAATGATTCTCTTTCTTTTTGGTTGTTTTGGTTTAGATTTAGGGACCTGTAAAAGTTTGATTTGCTGTGCCCTTGTGGATGGTTGCTTAGAAGCCTGAGGCAGTTAAGATACAGTCTTTTGTGATCACTCTCGGCATGTATTTGTGGCCAAGACTGTTCACATAACCTAGTTGTGTTTGGGTGCCAACTTTGCCCCTTCATTCTTTCATTCTGTCATTCCAACCCCTGTTTATCCTTTAGATTTGTGTTTTAGTTCTTTATAAATGTTTACCAAAATAGGCAAGCTATCTGCAATTCACGCAAGTAGGATGTTTTTATTGTATTCGCCATCATCTTCATTCTCTATTAATACTGTCGATTAACTTGTAATTTCAGAACAACCCCTGATAAGATGAGCTTTTAGAGATGCCCATAAAATCAGAATACAACACAAAATTGTCTTACAGCCAAATCTTTTCTATCCTCAAATGGAAACTCGGGTGACGTCATTCATAAGCTAAGAAAAATATCCTCCTTTGTGTTAAATGGCCAAGGAGGAGTTACCTTGGACTTTTGTTCTTAGACTCTACCTAGAAAAGGAACAGCTGGCTTGAGTCCACTTCCCAATTTCAGAAAGAAAACCCAATGTATCAAGACTTCGCGATGTAGTAAGCAATTGGATACAGTGTGTTAGCTTGCTTGCTGTATTTTATTTTAAATGTGCTCAAAGGCTTTGTCCCATTCCTTACAAAGCTGTTTTCCTTCAGGCTCAATTTCCATTTCTGAAGGACCAACTCGCTTTTTTTTTTTTACACTTTTGTTCTTTGAATCCTAATCCTTTTTTCTCGAAGTCTAACATGCATCTGCGTTTCCTTTATTGCTTTGTGTTTCTAAAAAAAAAAGCAAATACAATTTAAAACAAACATTTTGATACTAAGAGCTCTGCAGATTGACTATCTGCCCTTGTGTTTTTCAATTAAAAGAAAGAGGGAGGCAGATTCCTTCTATTGTCCTTGCTGCTAAATCACTGGTTGAGGGGAGGAAAAGGGGAGGCACAAAACCATGAAGACTGAAATAACTTGCACATCAATCCAGGATGTTCTGGTTGGATGGGGTAGGCACATTGGCAGCTAAGATCCTAACATGGGGGCAGCCAGGTGGAATCTTCCAATGCCGGAAACAGCATATTTATAATTTGTTTCCCTTTTGCTTTTTGATCTTTAAAAAAAATAACAATAACAAAGGAAACAAAGCCAATTAGGTAAGGCTATTGTTTATTGTCTTAATTCTCAGGAATGATAGTTTAGTAAGGGAAGAGCTTCATACAGGTAGTCCTCAACTTATGGCCACAACTGAGCCCAACATTTCTGTTGCTAAGTGAGAAATGTGTTCCGTGAGTTTTGCTCCATTTTACGGCTTTTCTTGCCACATTTATGAAATGAATCATGGCAGAATGTTACATTAGTAAAGCAGTTGTTAAGTGAATCTGGTTTCCCTATTGACTTTGCTTGTCAGAAGATTGCAAAAGGAGATAATATGACCCCGGAACATTGCAACTATCATAAATATGTGTCAGTTCTCAAGCATCTGAACGTAAATCATGTGACCGTGGGGAGGCCATCATGATCATATGTGTGAAAAATTGGTCCTAAGTCACTTTTTTTCAGTGCCGTTGTAACTTCGAACAGTCTCTTAAGTGAACTGTTGTAAGTCGAGGACCACCTGTATAACAACTGCTCCAGAGAGAAGAAAAAATGACTCACAGCACCAAAGCTGTAGAGGATTACTGGGAGATTAAATGGGAATGGGAGAAAGAGAACAGATAGAATCAGCCAGTCAGTAACTGGATAGGAACACAAGGTCAGTTCCCCACGATAAAAAACTTTGAGTGCCAAACTGAATTAAATACTTTGGAATCGAAGAGGGAAACATTCCAAGCAGGACAAGAGCAAGAAAACCCAATGGAAGAAAAGATAAAATGATGAGAATGAGAAACCAGATGGAGTGAGAGACTGAGAAGCCACAGCTGGAAAAGAGAATACAGTTTGCCCACAAGCTGCGATGGCCAAGATACAAACATAAAATTTAAGTCTACTGCCCATCTCAACATCTTCCATAGAAACACACAAGTTTGCCGATTACTGTACAAGGATGAGATAGTTAGAATAGAATTCTTTATTGGCCAAGTGTGATTGGATACACAAGGAATTTGTCTTTGGTTCGTGTGCTCTCAGTGTATATAAAAAGACAAGAAGATGCTGACTTCTACTTGACAAATTTTGAGAGTGTGCTTCAGTGTTGGCAGATATGAAATTCAAACTAGAAAATAATATTAAGAACCTCTGGGGGGGAAAGGCTCAGAAGTCTGCAGAAAACGATACAAGATGTTTAGACTGTGTAAGAGAGAGTTGTGGAGGGACACAGCTGAAAGAAGAAGCCTCAAATTATCAGATCAGACAGAGCAATGCTTACAATAGCTGTCAGAAGTGAAATGTGACTTTATTTGCAACCAGATTCCTTTGCTATTGATAATCAGTATAGTTTGATCAATATTTTTATTTGTGTTTGCATAGCTTGGTGAGAAAACCTGAACAATCAGCCTAGGAACAGGTTCTCATGGACAAAATCTATCCATGTGGTCACTAAGCATTAGTACCAACTTGATGATACATTGTCTGTCTGTCTGTCTGTCTGTCTGTCATCTATGTATCTATCTACCATCTATATATCTATCTGTTTATCTATCACCTGCCTGCCTGCCTGCCTGCCTGCCTGCCTGTCTGTCTGTCTGTCATCTTTGAATGTATCAATATTCAGAAATCCATCAACAATTTTTTTAGGTTGGAGATTCTAACCAAGTTCATACCTGACAGATAGCTAGTAGGATAAAATACTCAAGTTAATTTTTTTTAAAATGTTTGCAGTGCTTCTTTGTTCTGTGTTGCCTTTTGTTGTGCTTAGCTTTTGAAAGAACTTTATCCTTCGTAAGAGTTCAAGGAAATCTAATGAGATTTCACACTAAGTCAATGAAATCTTGCAAGAGTTGACAATTCATTTATTCATATAACAAATTTAGAAACTGCCCACCTCTTTCATGGAGAGACTTTGGGCACTGTGCAAGTAAAATATCTCTCAGGATTTTCTTGGGTCTCTGTTTGTAATTTGTTTATCTTCCACTTTCCATGATGTCCAACTTAAATGATTGGGAGAAGGTGTCACAAAAAGCTGAAATTATTAATGCAACAATAAAATAAATCAAAATTATAAAAAAACGACTGCAATAAATCAGGAATAAATCAATAAATCAAACCTCCACCAAGATAGACTCCAATAAAACTTAGCTACGGTTGAAAGCCTGATGTAATAAAAATGATATTTGAATTAGTACACAAAAAAAGATTACTAGCAAGAGATGGGTTGATCGAAGGGAGGAGCTAGCTGTAATTATCATGCTTGATGAGATAGCAACTCCCTATGAAGCCCGGATAACAGCCAGATGGCTAATCACAGAAGTGGAGCATAGACCAAGGGATGCTAGGAAATATTCATCATGGAAATGACACAACTAACATAACTCTTTGTATCACACATTGCTGCTGCCATTTGCAGCACCCGAAGCTGCTGACCAGATATAAGTATTTGCACATTATATTTAGTAATAGTGCGTTGCCACTGCATAACCTGCTTTCAGCTTTTCACAGATGGATGTTTTTAGATAACATTTTTGAAGGAGGTGTGATAGTAGCATAGAAGAATATCTCTAGATTCAGGTTTATTTTTTTTTTCTCCGATTAAAAAACAAATACTAAAAATCCCAGTTGTTGAAAATAGTCATCCTATTTTTAGAAGAATTTAGACTGCTGTCTAGTGCTTTTATCAAGATGTCTCTTTTTAAGCACTCCTATTTAATCTTGCATAAAGTTCTTTTTAAACTCTTTATGCTTAAAATGAATTCCACTTCTGTTTAAATATGTCACTTCTGATTGCTATTTAGTGATAGATTTCCTAATGTTCACTGAGCCTTCATGCATCTTACGGCTGTTGCTTTATGCATCTTGAAATATTCACAACTCCTCTTCTTTGGTCATTTTCATTTTTGCTGCGGATTTTGCAGAAACGTTGCAACATGAATCTTAATGGGTGACATTGGATGTGTAGTCATCGAATTCTATGAGATTACATATATGTACAGCAATATTTCAGAAAGCGCTGGGTAGCTTGTCTGGGATCATTAGCATTTGTTGAGTTAAAAACAAATTCCACTGCAATATGCCATCATGCCTGTGGTTTTGAAAATATGGAGAGACAGTCACGAGCAAATTTGAAAGGGGTCATACTTGCTCTGCCTGGAGAAGACTGGCTATCATCTTGTATGGGCAGAGCAGGAGAACACTCTGGCAGCAGTTCAGCTGTGTGTTTACAAACCAGGCTTGTGCACTCAAAAAGCTGGATCCCTGTCAGAACTCATTTTTTTCAAGATTTGCTATGCGCAGCTCTGGAGATTTCCATTTGATGCCTGTCAGCCAACCACATGTGGCAGAACTCCTACATTGCTTAATCTGGCCTCTCTTAGTTTGCCTGCCATTTGTTGACTGTAGGCTCCAGGGTCTCTTATATTAGTCCTACCTACCTAAAAAGAGGGACCACAGGATAATTCTGGGCCTCCTAAATCTCCGTGGTTGAGTGCAAAATAATGGTCACTTGGGTACAGAGGCCGAGGGAAGCAACAATGGGGGCATGTCTCATCAAAATTAGGTGTTCTCCAGAAAGCACACCTTTCAGAACTCTTCCTCACCCATTGCCCAGAATCTGTAATTGGGTGGAGAGCCAGCATAGCAGTGACTTCTCCTTTCCAGTTGTTACATTACACACACAGAGAGAGAGAGAGAGACATGACACGACATCCCAAAGGAAATTATCCCAGTTTACTTCTTAGACTACCGTAGATGGTTTCATGTGGTAGAATCTCCAGCAAGAGTGGGAAGAGGTGTGAAGATGGGGGGGGCAAGTTTAGAGACCTTACACTGCAGAAAGTGGTGCAAGCCTTACCTGCTCTGGAATCCCTGAAGCCCTGTCTGACTGTTCCTAAGAGAATAAGTTCCTAAGAGAAGACAGTCAACCTGGCAAAGATTCTTGCAAATGGGTGTGCATCAATGAACTGGTAATTTTGATCATCTCGCGGTCTGCTTCTGGTTCCTTGCATCTGACATATATCCCTTACAACAGCTGTCATGGTTCCGAGTAATGGCCCAATCAATTCAGGACTCTGAGGCTGTGGCTTTTCTCAAAGATCCATTTTATTGAGTATATCATATCGGCACGTTCAAATGTGAAACCAACTCTAAATATTTCCCGCGCTTTCAGTATAATAAAAGAAATAGATAGCAAACAGCCCACCCTAGTGTCTACTGCCTCCCGCCATTGCGAGCTCTCATTGAGATGACCTTGATTCCCACGGGCCTTATCGCTATTATGTCTGGCACCTGGGAGGAAATTATCCCACACTCTGCAGTTCCCCGTCCCCCCCATATGCAACTAAGACACGAAGTAAAAATAATATGGCTTCAGCCAAAGTCATTCTGAAAATTGAGAACAGCTTTATGATATGGGTGAGGCCAGACTAGGGTTCCAAGTGAAACCTATGACAACATTGGACTTTGATGCCTGGACTGGTTGAGCGACACTAATACTTTTAGCAGCCACTACCATCATCTCAGAATCTCCTTCTGCCAAGGTCAAGAGATGGGGCTGCCTGGGCAGAATTGTCCTGCATTGGGGCTCTGCATTGTCTCAGCAGGGCCACTTATGTACTTATGCAAGGATCATCAGGCTACCTATGGAAGTTCAGGTGCTAAACCTGCTTTTAGATAGCCTGGCAGACACACCTACATGAGAACTAATTGCAATCCCATAGGAGAAACTTGTCCAGCTGGTGTAGAGTGCCCAAAGGGATTACTAGGCATAGAAAGGTATTAAAAAGCCTCCCCCTGAAAAGAGATAAAGAAGGAGATATATTTTCACTTCTATGCACCCAGTAATAAATGAATTTGCATGGGCTCTCCAGGAAAAAGACTGTCCCACTGTGCTCAGCTGCTGGGTTCTGCTGGTAGAGTGGGAAACCTATCTGACAATGGGAACCCTATCCAAGGACAGGAACATAGTTTTGTCCACGGGAAGTCAAGGCAATTCGTTTTAGGAGTTCAGAGCACCATAGATTTTGAGAACATTTGAAATGAATTCTAAAGAAGGCTAGTATTCAAAGAATTAGAAAAAGAAAACAGTTGTAAGAGATTAAACATTTCTATGATTATGCTATTAGACAGATGCCCTTAATTATATTTGAACACTCTAGTAAAACATTGTTTTTTAAAAAATTGAAGCTGACTTGCATATAAGCAAGATCATTCTACTTGGGTTCTATATCTCAAAATCCAACTTGGTTATTATTCTGATTCTAGCAAACGTTCTTAAGATTAAGTCAAAAACAGACTATGAACAAACCATAGATTACATAAGAAATGGTGAAATAAACTGTTCTGTTTTGTTAACCACCGTTGCTGGCAAAAGGAGTCAAGCGAAAGTGATCCTACGTGTTCATAGGTCAAATACAATACTTTACAATATTCACTTCCTCTGACTTCCAAATTCCCCATTTGATTCACTGACTATATAAATACAGCCAATTTAATATGCGTGGAATACATTTGAGAAAATGCAAAGGAATTGACACTGTCCACCTTTTACTTTAAAAAATCTCCTTCAGTTTGTGTGAATGATATTGCCATAGTTATTAAGCTAGATAAAAAGTTATCTTGTCTGGTTAATCTACAATGTATATTTAAAAATCATCCAAAAGTAATCCTGTTTTGCATTTAAAGGCATAGTCCAATTCTTACTGAAATTCACATTATACAATCTGTACTACTACTGACATTCAAATGATAAATAATGATTTGGTGTGAAACAAAGACATAACAGTAATTTTCTCCTGTTACTTTCAGCAAATGAAAAATCTAAGAAAAATGGACAATCTGAATTCTAGAGAAAATTTAGAATATTTTAGTAGTATTTCCATCAGGAAAGAGATTTGTCATGATAGCATTCTATATATGTAAACGCAGAGGTGGGATGCAGCCAATTCTCTGTAGATCGGGTAGCGGTGACTGTGAGAGGCTCCGTCCACCCACCCGGACATAATGCGCAACCACTGTACATGCGCAGATGGCCATGCACATGCACAGAGGAGGTGTGTGTGAGCAAAGTGAGTGTGCATGGGCACTCACATTTGTGAACCAGTAGGGAAGGTAAGCGAATCCCACCTCTGTGTAAATGGGATATTTCTCAATGCTTAGTTTAAAAAATGTTTTCATAAACTATTGCAATGTATTTGAATGACCCACTGAATATTCATTAATTGTCTGTTCATAACAAACTTTCCCAAGAATAGCAGCAATAGATTATTGAGAGGTGCTCCCAAATTCATAAGGTAATGCGAGAAACACACAAAACACTTTCCCAAGTCATCATTCATATCTGTGGCCACCAAATGGCAACTTTAACTAATCACTGGTCAGAGTGATCATATTATTTAATATGACTAGTTTGATACTTTAGTTGAAATAGATTTATTCCAATTATGTATCTAGAACTCCTTCCAGCCCAATCAGTTTGTGCCAGACAGTAGCTGATAGATGTCATTTGCAAAAATATGATGTAATGGCTCCATTACATTTCTCAATTACTTCTGCCACTTTGAAAGACAAACAGCAACTCAATAATAATGCAAAAGGATCCAGAATGCTGTGAAACAGGAATAGAGATTTAATACAAAAGAGATTTCACAGAATTGCTTTTTCTTTATTTCTTCATCTGTTTTCGGCAATGCTCAGTCATTCAGTAGTGACTGACAACATCCCTAGAATGGAAATTTCACTTTAATCAGGAATTTACTTTTAACACTAAAAAATTCTTTTCATATCCAATCTTCAAAACACAATTGACTTGCTATATTGGCCCTTTTCCACTAACAAGCAAATCCAAACACGTCAGCATACAACCTTTTACTGAAATAACTAATATTTTCACACTTCAGTTCTTCATGATTGGTATTTACCAAATACTGTGTATCTTGGTAATAGCCTCCTATTGTTTTCTTTGCACCTTGAAGCAAGTCGAGACATCCCTTGGTGTATTGGGGAAGAAGTATTTCCTTGCCTATGATCATAATCTGGTCTTCTTAAGGAAGATATTGCTTTATTTTTGGGAAAGCCCAGGGATGCAATCCTATATACTTCCTTTTAAGTCAGGGGTGTCAAACTCGATTTCATTGAGGGCCACATCAGGGTTTTGTTTGATCTCAAGGGGGCCAGGGGAATGGCCAGGGTGGGATGGCCAGCTCAATGTCACTCATGTTGGGAGTGCCTGTGGTAGCCTGAGTGCTCTGCCAGTGAAAACAGGCCCTCACGGGCTCTGTTTTCAGCTGTGACAGCCTCGTGCAACCTTCTGCCAGTGAAAACAGAGCTCAGGAGCTCAGCCCTTCTAAGCTCCATTTTCGCTGGCAGAGGCAACACGGGCTGGTCCTTCACTGTTTCCAGGGCAGTCCCACCGGCCAGATCTAAGCACCCCATGGGCTGGATCTCGTCCGCAGGCCTTGAGTTGACACCCCTGGTTTAAGTGAATAAAAACACCTCAGCATGGAGGCTTCTCATGTGCAAGGATGAGGAAGGCACAACTAACAAATTTCAACAACACCAACAAACATAGTCAATGGTAATAGATACTGGAGGTTTATAATCCAGCAACATCTAGAGTTACACAGTTTCTTCTTCCTTGGTCTGGAAAATGGAGTTCATGTGCAAATGTTGTGACATCTATGTCATGTTCTATTTTAATGCTCCCTGGTCTGTAATATTTTTTACTCAAATGTCATTTCCCCAAGTGTGTACTCAGTGCTGTGGTATATTCAGAAGGAATTATGGATACTTTTCAGTGCCTGAAGTTATAGTTGCATTACAGTAGGTAATACAGTGCTTATTTGTCACTTAAAAGCAAAAAGGTCTCTATTAAAAAAAAATTAACAGCACAAAAATATGCATTTAATTTGGAATGCAATGGATAGCATTAATGTCAAGCTGATATTTCTGCTTGCTGTTATCGTTCCTAAGGTAAATATTTAAACCCAGGGGTCAAAGGCAGAAGTAAAACTGAGGGATTAAATTCCTCTATCACAGAGATGTCAAACGCATGACGTCACATTGTCATCACGTGATGTATCATGACTTTTCCACCTTCACTAAAATGGAGGTGAGGGTGGCCAGTGCATGATGTATCCGGCCCGCGGACTACATGTTTGACACCCCTGGTCTATCACAACTCACAACCACACAGCCCAGTATTAAAAGCCAATTGATAATATTGCCTATTCCAGTGTGACCTTGTCCATAGCAAAAAAAAAAGACACTTTCCATATTTCCATTATTTTCCCCATATAGGTAGGAATGGACTCCTTGAATAGTTACTTAGAATTGTTCAGAGGACAATCAGTACGGGTTTCTTGCGTTTCATATGGCTGATTTAACTTGTCTATTCTTCTGCCAGCCTTTCTTTTTTTTCCCCAAAGATCACCATTTTTTGTAAACTATCTGCTTCACTGCTCGGACAGTGCCCAAGTCTTCATTTGCATCCCTGTAGGAAACTTAGCATAGCGTACTTGTTTGTGGATACAGCTGATCTGAGTTCTCTGGAGCATTTCATTTTATCTCGATGATAAACTTTGATCTCGGTGAATTTAGAGCTTTCACTTCTATTCCTCCTTGTCAGCATTTATAAACATTGCACTTAATCTATGAATAGTATTAAAGGCAGCCAGTGCTGTGTACATATATTTGCTTGCTCTTCCCACGCTTCCTTCCTTTCTGTATTTTACGGATGAAGAGAACCGATTTCACCCGTTCAGGGGCGAGGGAGCGAAAAGTGGGGGGTGCGAACGGGCTTGCTTAAAGTTTTGCACACTTCACAAGGTTCTTATCTCAGCAGGCTGCTAATTAAAGAGGCAAGTGAGGAAGGCTTGTTTCTTGCTTGAGCCAAACAGATTGTTGGCATCTCCTGCTTCAGAGTTCACGAAGCCACAGATGCAAAAATGGTCATAGAGGGCAATGGTATGCTGAGATATCCCTTTTATGGAGAAAATTGTTCCATCGGTGATAGCTTGCAAAATTATACGCTTTTAATATCTTGAATGTACAGCCATTCTGGGTTTGGGGGAGGGGGAGGAGGAAGGTGTTGAAAAAACAGGGGAGAAGAGTCAATAATGCAAGGCTGGTAATGAAGATCTATTTAAAGAGCCTTTGGTTTCCTAGTAACTGCTGTATGAAGAACAAGTATTAAAACTTTGTTTTTCCTACTACCACATCGTCTCTCTCTCTCTCTCTCTCTCTATCTATCTGTGTGTGTGTAAAAGCAGAAAAAGAGAAAGAAAAAAAACCCCACCATACTACAGCCCATTAGATCAACACGCTTTCTGAAAAGGATTTCAACAGTCAGGAGATGTGACTGTGTTTAAGATTCCTATTTCCAGTCACTAGTTCATTGTCAGCAGCAGTTAGAGAGCAGCTTTATAAGCATTTAGACACCGCCAGGAAATTAGTCCTGCATGGCTGAGTCGGAGAGAGCACAGAGTACAGCTATCATCACCCATTTCCTTAAACAATTGTTTATTTTGTAGGGTGATAACAGCAACACGTATCACAATCACAGGCCTGGGTGAGTTTCTTCCTCAGGTTTGAGAAGAGAAAACAAGCCAGCAATGAATCATGTTCCCATGTATTGGTGCTAGTTCATGGATTCCTACTACTGTAGCACTCCTTATCTTTTCTATTTTAGGATGAAGCATGCAATAATCTAAGAACGTGTTTGATGGTTTCTGGTGTGTCTGTCTCTCTGCTTCTCTGTCTGTCTTTCTTTCTCTCTGTCTCTGTCTCTCTCTGTCTCTCTGTGTCTGTCTGTCTTTCTCTGTCTCTGTCTCTCTCTCTTTCTCTGTGTGTGTGAGTGTGTGTGCACTGCAGAATTCTCTTTTGATTGCATGACTCTTAATCCACCCTAAATTGTGAATGCAGGAGCTTCTCTCTCTCTCTCTCTCTCTCTCTCTCTCTCTCTCTCTCTCTCTCTCTC
>JANHFT010000550.1:48154-59417 GCA_032467955.1 Pseudoxenodon macrops | reverse complement strand
TTTTTATTGCTGGCTGTACACCGCCCTGAGTCTTTCGAGAGAAGGGCGGTATAAAAATTTAATAAATAATAAATAAAATAAATAAATAACAACGCTTAATGCTTTTTTGGCATTGCTGTTACAATGAGCTCTGGGACTTAGATCATTTGAGATGTGTACTCCAAGGTCTTTGACAGTGTGAGGGTTGTCTATTAGTTCGTATCCGCCCAGCTCGTATTGTGTGTTCTGATTTTTTTTGCCAGTGTGTATCATGATTATGGGTTGTGGATCATTTTGCTGCTGGTTTGCTAGAGGTTGCACCTCGCATGTGCGTGCAAAGCGCGTGAGTGCGTGTGCAAGCAGCAATAAAAAATCGCTTCTGCACATGCGCAGAAGCAAAATCCAAAATGGTGGCACCCATGGAGACACTGAAGGAACTGGCTCTGTGACATCATCGGTGAGTTACTAACGGTTCTAAAGAACCAGTTAGAACCGGTAGGACCCCACCTCTGCCCCTTTTCAAATAAATTCAAATAAATCATAACTCACACACGATACCTATCTGAGCTCCTTCCTGTAAAAGCATAACTAAGAACATTTGATTAGTAATTCCAAGAATTACTTTTATTTAGGAACGAGCACAGTTTAAGGACAAAAATTAGAATGATTGCACAAAGTTACTGGGAGCTTAAGTACTATCGCTTTTATAAACGATGTCCTCAAAATCTTAAGAAAAGAAGCTTTGTTATTCATTTGTTCTGAATCTAGACATCTCAAGAGTTTGCACGCATTAATTAGATCCTTTTTATATGTAAACTAACTACTGCACCAGTGCTAGGGCATGTCAAATTTTTCAACTTTCCATTTCCAAACATTAGGGATGCTCAAAAATTGTGACATGCCTTGGGGGTTGTAAAGACATTTTGGTTACTTTAATATAATTTAGATGTGCTTGGGAAATAACTACATAAATATCATAGCTTTTTAACATTTTGTTTGTTTCTTCCCAGAGCTGTAAGTGATGGCTATTGAGATAAAAATGAGTTTATAGATTCAGGGACAAGTTTATCGGTCCCACATGAGCTCATCATAAGCAGAAAAAGCTACAAACCACTCTAGATTTTCTGTTTGAAAAATGCTTTACTCGAATGATTTCTATGTTAGCTTCCAAGAACCTTTCTAGGTGTGGCAGCAGAAATACATTAAATAAGTAGAAAATAAATGAATCAATATGTAAGTTCTTGCTTACATATAAATACAGTCCTAGGCTGCATCAACAGAGGAACAGTGTTAAGGTTAACCATGGTGGCGCAGTGGTTAAAATGCAGTATTGCAGGCTACTTCTGCTGACTGCCGGCTGCTTGCAATTTGGCAGTTCAAATCTCACCAGGCTCAAGGTTGACTCAGCCTTCCATCCTGCCAAGGTGGGTAAAATGAGGAGTCAAATTGTTGGGGACAAGAGTGGTATGACTCTGTATACCACTTAGAGAGGGCTGTAAAGCATTGTAAAGTGGTACATAAGTTTATCTTGATTGGGATTTGTATTTTTATTGCCTTAGAAGTATTTATTTGTCAGGATTTTAATGTCTTAATGGTATAAGTCATTTCATTACAAGATGGGTGGCAAATAAATTCAATAAACAAACAAATAAACAAACAACTCAATCAATCAATCAATCAATCAATCAATCAATCAATCAATCAACCGGGCTCCCCTTTCAAACTACACAGGACTTGCAATTGGTCCAGAATGCAGCAGTACAAGTAGTTATGGACTTATCTTAATGCACATTACAGCTTTTCTTTGCAAGTTCCAATGGTCCATATAAGCTGCCAGGTACAATTCAAGCTACAGATGAGCTATTAGGATTACCTCTGCCCATTCGGCCATTATCCTCTTGATCAATCTGGGGATGAGAGGTATAGGTGGGAAGGCATAGAGAAGGCCCTGCGGCCATTTGCAGCGCAGGGCGGCCACTCCGTCTGATCCCCGCATGGGGAACCTGGTGAAGAATCTGTCCAGTTTCACATTGTCTGGGGAAGTGAACAGGTCCACCACTGGGTGGCCGAACCTCACCACGATCTGCTCGAACATGTTGGGGTGCAGGCTCCATTCCACCTTGTCTATTGTGGAGTGACTGAGGTAGTCCGTTTTGGTGTTCGCCATTCCCTAAATGTGCTCCGGCGCTAGTGAGGGCAAGTGTTTCTCTGCCCACAGACCAGAATGAGCGCTTCACGCATCAGAGCCTTGGATCTGGTCCTACCTTGCCAATTGACGTGGGCCTTTGCAGCCACATTGTCCATAAGAACCAGGACATGCACCCCAAGAGTGACTGCTGGAAATGCTGTAGAGCTAGGCGTATGGCCCTGAGTTCCAGGAGGTTGATTGGCAGTTGACTGTCCTCCGTAGTCAAGCGACCCTGCATTATCTGATGCTGCAAATGAGCCCCCCAACAAAAGAGGCTGGCATCAGTGGTGAGGACCACCCATTCCAGTTCCTTGAACCCGCAGCCCTTGGCCAACACTGTCGATTTCCACCATGCCAGAGACCTTGTGACCCTCAATTGGACCCGTACCCAGGAGTGGGAATTGCTCCTCCCCTTCTTCTGGAATTGGTCCAGAATGCAGCAGTACAAGTAGTTATGGACTTATCTTAATACACGTTACAGCTTTCCTTTGCAAGTTCCAATGGCCCATATAAGCTTCCAGGTAGAATTCAAGCTACAGATTATTCTATAAAGCCTTTTGTGGTACAGGACTAGATTACATGTTGAACTGCCTTTCTTAAATTGTCTTTGTTTGGCCCATCAGGTGCAGCAGAATGGGTATATTTGGGGTTCTAACACAGAGGTTGGTTCTGAATCTTCTTACTGCCGGTCCACTCAGGGTGGCGCCTCAAACATGCACGCAAGGCACGAGAGCTTGAGCGGCAATCAAAAAATGGCTTCTGCGCATGCAAACTCCAAAATGGCGCCCACAGAGACACCAAAGGAACCCGTTCCATGATGTCACTGTCTAGTTACTACCTACTCTATAGAACCAGATAGAACTGGTAGGAACCCACCTCTGTTCTAACACAAATGAATAGCACCTAACGCTATCCATGGAACATGCCTTCTCTGTTGCAGTTCATTTCTCCAAATCTAGGTGCTTCACAAATCTAGTTGTTTTGTCCTTTCCCAAGGTTTAAAAACCTGGCTCTTCCCTCAGGTGTTGGGCCAGATTATGGGATGGCAGAAGTAAGTATGAAAACATCTAAATTTGAAATTTCAAACAATTGGAAGTCTACATTATAATGGCCGAAAATGATGTTTGGTAGCTTTCTTTGAATGGGGTAAGAAAATACATAGTTTTTCCAAAAATCTACTAAGTTCTTGACCCTGGAATATGACACCAGGTTTGCCCTCAATGTACAGTATATATTCCTTTATTGCTTTCTTTTATGCTAATTATATACACATCTTTACTGAGATATTATGTCCCTCACTCTGTCAAAGACCTTGGAGTACTCATCTCTAATGAACGAAGTGCTAGAGCCCCCCTCTAACAACATTGCCAAAAAGGCATTAAGAGTTGTTAACCTAATCTTGTGTAGCTTCTTCTCTGGCAATATTATACTGCTAACTAGAGCATACAAAACATTTGCTAGACCAATTCTCAAATACAGCTCATCTGTCTGGAACCCACACTGCATATCAGACATTAATACAATTGAGAGACTCCAGAGATATTTTATGAGAAGAGTCCTCCATTCCTCTGCTTGCAACAGAATACTTTATGCCACCAGACTTGAAATTTGGGGTGTAGACAACTTAGAACTACACCGCCTTCGGTCTGGCCTAAGCGTAATACATAAAATTATCCACTACAATGTCCTACCTGTTAATGACTACTTCACCTTCAGCCACAACAATACACAAGCACATAATAGAAACAAACTTAAGGTAAACCACACCAAATCTGATTGCAGGAAGTATGACTTCAGCAACAGAGTGGTCAGTGCCTGGAATGCATTAACTGACATTGTGGTTTCTTCCCCAAACCCCCAAAACTTTAACCTTAGACTATCTACTGTTGAATTCACCCCATTCCTAAGAGGTCTGTAAGGGGTGTGGATAAGTGCATCAATGTGCCTACCATCCTTGTCCTAATGTCCCCCTTATTCGTATCCAATTCATATATTAATAACCATGTTTATACCTATATCTATTATCTAATACGTGCTTGACAAAATAAATAAAATAAAAGTGTTTTGCCCCTGCCTGCTTCTTAGGGTTGCGAGTGAGTGACTGGCTTTTGCATTAAAAGCAGCACAAGAACTCTCAGTCTTTTGATTTCTAGCCTGGTGCTATAACCACTATTTCTACCTGATTTCTATTGATTTTACTGTTATAGATAAGCACATACCAAGTTGCTCCATCCCTGGAGGCTTTTAAGAAAAGGCTGGACAGCCACTTGGAATGGTATAAGGGTCTGCTGCTCTAGCAAGTGTTTGGACTAGAAGACCTCCAAGGTCCCTTCTGTAATTCTTTTCTGCTGTGTTACCTGAAATCTACAATTGATTCTAGCTACCAACAAAAGGGTATTTGTAAGACATCCAAGTACAGCACTGTAATGACCAGCTTTCTCCCCACAAGGTTGATTAAATTCTCTGTAATAGATGTAGATAGTGCATATGGCTGCAGTGAGCAGAATTATCCCCTCCCTATTTCACTTATCCTTCAAAGAAAGAGTAAAATAATACTACTGTACTTGACTCTCCCTAGGGAGATTTGAGGAACGTGCCACCCAAAGTTCCTTCTTGTAGATGGATACTCATTTGTATTTAAAACTGTGTAACTTTAAGTAGATTATGTGCATTTCTTTTGTGCTGATGTTATATCAAAGCCTAGGGGTAATAAGATTCTTCTTAGTTCTCTATTTAGCATCTTCTTAGATATCTATTTAGCAGTGTCTTACACTCACACTTTTCTGGAAGTGCAAACCTAAATACTATAACAGCAGAGCAATGTGTGGTTGCTTAATGAAATGGCACTGTTTCTGTAGAAAAGCAAAGTTGCCAAGGCAAAAAGCATTACAAGTATGTAAAACATCCAGAAAAGCTTAGCATGGAACACCTTACCTGGGAAAGAAAACAGGACAAACAGGCCAAAATAACTTTAAATGCAACCCTGCAAATCTTGCAAAAAGAAATGCTTACTTTAATGATTTAAAAATAATTTGCTTTGTTTTCACTCTTGAATGTTATGCTTTGTACAGTCCTAGAGAGTATCCTAATCACTTATTTTTCAAATTTATATATCGTATGCCTCAAAACTGGATTTTCCACAGCAGTTGTATGAAAACCACCCATTTCATTTCATATGGAAATAATAAATACAAAATTTCAAATGTTGGTACCATATACAGTAAATGATGCAGGGGTGGATCCAGAAATTTAGTGTTGCAACACAGTCCAGTCAAAATCTATTTTAAAGTGCAATGATTTCAAAGCAAGAACATCCGTGTAATAATTATGGGACTCAGGGTTATTTCTGTATTGCCATTTTTTTATTCCCCAATCTCTCAAACTCTTTTATTCCCCAATCTCTTAAAATGATCCATGCTCATCTTTTGCTCTGTCAATCTTGCAACAAACAAAAACAAGAATTGCTGTGTCCTGAGCTTCCATAAGATTTGGTGAAACAAAAATTCTCTTCAACTTAATGCAAAAATAATATACACATACTGTGTGTGTGTGTGTTTGTATAGTATACACTCTCCATATTATATTTTTCATTTTGTGGGCATTAGTTTGGATTTATTCCAAACCAAATATTAAAATCCTAACAGACCTTTGGGGAGGGGGGTGGAACTGCAAAGCTATCAAACCCCCTTTCCTATGAAATATCTAAGTCTGCTGAAGTCCAGAAAGCAGGATTGAAATAAATATTTCTACAGAGGGGAAAACAGAATACTTATAAACTTGAGGGAAATCCATTGTTTTAAAGAAAATGATAGGTTTCTGGCTTTTAAATATTCTGTGGCCGAGTGAGAGATATTACATGCCTTTATAACATTATTGGAACACAGAAGTTCAGAGATGGATTTGAACTGTCATAAAATCCTTGTGTGGAAGTAGTTGTCCAGATAAAAACTGCCATGTATGATTTTTTTTTTAAGTTGATAATTACTTATTCTTTACACTTACTCTCTATAGAGAGCCTTCTAGCTTCATCCAACTATTGTGCTGTAGTAGTGGTCATGAGAGCCAACTTTATATTTCCATAGGGATGGCTGACTTGTGCCAGAAGATATAATAAATTGCTTACGAGGAAATGGCCTCTAGTGGAGAGGCTTGCAGGACTGGGGCTAAAATTGAGGCAATAAAAATGAATACAGAACAAACCTACATCCCCAGGAAAATTGGAGCTTAACACAGCTTTAAATAAAAATGCATCTATGGATTATCCTTTCCCACTTCTCAGAAGAACAGTTCAGAACTGAACAGCCAGAATGCTATATTAACACAATAAGAGTTGAAGTGGACCTTGGAGGTCTTTGTCCAACTTCCTGCTCAAGCAGGAGACAAATGGCTAACCAATCTCTTCTTTAAAACCTCCAGTGATGGAGCACCCACAACTTCTAAAGGCAAGTCATTCCACTGATTGATTATTCTCATGAAATTTCTCCTTAGTTCTAGGTTGCTTCTCTCCTTAATTAGTTTCCATCCATTGCTTCTTGTCCTACCCTCAGGTGCTTTGGGGAGTAGGTTCACCCCCTCTTCTTTGTGGCAGCCCCTGAGATATTGGAAGACTGCTATCATATCACCTATTTATTAGATAGTAAAGTTGGGCGTGACTCACTTAACAATTGTTTAGCTTAGCAATGGAAATTCTGGTCCTAACTGAGGGTCATAACTTGAGGACTACCAATTTTGGGGGGAATTATTTTTTTTTTGAAAAACAATAGGAGAATGGATTTCTCCCATAGAAAGATTATCTGCACCAGTTTCCCCCGAAGGAAGGCAAAAAATGCAGCAGCTTTCAAGAGGGAAATCAGGAAGGTGGCTAACAAGGGTTGGCCCTCCTCCCCAGCTCTTTCTCTTTCTGCCCCCTTTGGTCTCAGTCTCCACTTCTGCTTCCAGGGCAAGACATATCAGCCTTGTGAGATAGATAGACAGACAGAGAGGGAGTACCAGCCCGATGAACTAATTTTACTTTATTATAAGGTTACATTAACAGAATCTGAAAATACATTTCTTCCTTTTCGCCTTTTGCAGCCCAGGAAAATAGGGAGGGTTCCTCCTGAGATGTTTGTCATGCCCTCATCCCTGCTGCAAGCTAAAAAGCCTCTTATCTGACTATTCCCCTGGCTGTAGCTCTTTCTCCAATCTGCCAAGGTCGTTCCACATAACCATCACAAAATGTCAGTGGGAGAAGAAGCCCGAAAATTCATTGGCAAGAGAGCAAGTGCCCTGCTTGATCTCCTTATAGCTTATAATATGCTAGAGATGTTATGACATTTTGTTGCAGACTCCCATCATCATCATCATTATCATCATCATCAGGCTCTGCCGTTTAATCATTAATCATTAATTGATTTCTGCTGAAGAGCCCCTTAGAAATGCAGAGAAGCTTTCAAAGCCAACCTCTTAATGAAAGTTACAAGGTTGTAATATAGTTTATATATATTGCCAGGAGCTGCAATTGCGAAGGACGGCTCTAGGTTGTTACTGGTTTTGTAGGATGAATTAAATAGGTCATTTCAGATACAACTTATCATATTTCACTGATACAAAATTTACCTAGAATTAAGAAAAAAAATCCCTAGACTTCGTAATTAATTTAAAATTGTGGCAAATTAACCTGTCACAAACCAGTAGCAGATTACTAAGAAACATGGTAGTTGATTCAAACTATGTACAGGGCTGCTTAGCTACCATCATATTGAAAAATATGATGGTAGCTAAAAAGGGGGGGAGGAAGAAGCTAGTATGAAGCACCTACATTTGTTAACATAATAGCCTTTAAAGAGTTGCTAAAATGAAGCATACATAAAATGTTTAGATGTTTTCATCTTTCATAGTTTACTATTAAGGTTTCTATTTGTACATATTCTTTGCAATATGTATCACCTGAAGCATTTATCCTAAGATCATTATTTCTTCCTCAGCATTCAAAGAGCCATTCATCTGTGCGCTACTTTATCTACGTTTTCGCTATATATATATACAGTGCATTCATTTTTCCAGCAGTTCTTAAAAAGTTGCAGTGAAAGGATGGGTGGAGACGTATGTGTCCATCCATGTAAAATAAAAGCAATGCCATGAGTATCCCTAATCACAGCAGGGTGTCTGATGACATGTTTAAAATCAAAACTAATGTAATATCATCAACTGTACCATGGTGTCGCATGGCTGTTATGATGGCTGAGGAAGACATTATTAAATGCTTTGTTGATACATCAATATTCATGCAATTGATTATATCCTGATTTTTTTAACAGGATGTCAAAGTGCCATACATACTGCTCCGTCTTCCTATTTCCCCCCACAAGACCATCTCTGTGAGATAAGTTGGGCTGAAAGAAAGAGTGATTGATCGAAAGTCCCTCCAATGAGTTTCCATGGTCAAGGTGAACTTCACACTCCTATTCTTATATCTTCATCATTACACCATATAGGTTGCTCATGTGATCCAATAACAGCTATGATGGTGCACTCCCATCCCAGTTTTAATCCACTTCAATTATGGAGGTAATAGATTATTTGGAAATAGTGATTACTCCTGAGGCCAACCTTCAACCTCAGTGATGATCAAGTGAGAACCCCAGCACCCTTTGTATTCAATTTTAGTGGGAAAGTGCAATATAAAAGTGATGTGCAAGCTGGCAAAATTTCCTCGAGTATTTGCATTGGACAATCTAAATATTGCCAATAATAGTATATTGTTTTAAAAAAATTTGGGGAAACAAGAGAAATCTAAAGACAAAGAATTTTGTGGCAGCTGATCAGAGATATAGTAAATATGATTCTGCCAAGTGTCCATATAATAAATCATATGTTATATATAAGTAACACTTTGTATGGAATTTGTTCATCGGTGAAAGTCAGTGAAATTCCTAGTGAGCAGATCTTATTATTTGCTTATTATTAGCAGACACTGTCTACAACTTTTACATCTTCAAAATTATATCTACTGAGGAACAGTGAAAATACCCTATGTGAGAAGTAATTACTCAGTGTGTGTAACTGCAACAATATCTTTAAAAATACATAATAGATAATATATAATAGAATCCCATGGTTTCTAAAATAATTGGCTTGTACATTCTCCAGTATATTAATGTAGCTTTTCCTGATATTCTCTCTCCCCACCAAATAAAGTGCATCTTGCAGCTAGCCAATTAAATTTAAAGTGGTGACACTCTTAGATTTAGCAAAGCCCCCTTTAAATATTAGGTTGTGTGTGTAAAATTTAGCAAAATGAACAAGTAATAAGCAACAAACAAACTCTTACTCTAAGTGGCTTTTTAACTTCTCCAACAAAAGAACTTACTGATGAACATTTCAACACAGGGCAGCTGATGGAGAAATAACAAGAAAGAAGAAAAAAGTGAAACACCTATAGGCTGATTTTCAAGAAATCTAATATGTTCGTGCTCACAGTTATTACTTCCTTTCCCTCACTCACTCCTGCCTACATTGCTTTCTTCCATTGCTTAACTTCAGCCAACCTGAACTAAATAGGAAGGCTGTAAAAAGGGGGATTCTAAACAAATTATAGGTGGCCAAATGCCCAGTTATAATAATTGATATATCTGCATAATCATTGAAAACAAGCAAGAAAAGAAAAAAGCGTGAGCGGCAGTTAAATGCCATGAATTAAATATATTTAAAACAGAGTTCCCCAACCTTTTTGGCTTTGTGAACTGGCACAGGGGAGGAGATGGGATGGTTTTGTGTGAGCGGTAAGCAAGTGCGTGCAAATGGAGCACATGTGCACAAGCTTGCCCACTGCTTGTGCAAGTAAGGATGTGCATGCGCTTGCCTGACACTTTGGGTGGGCTTGGTTTTGAACAGCTCACAGCCCAGTAGTGGGCCGTGGCCCAGGGTTTGGGGCCCCGATTTAAAAGAACCCAATGGTACTATCCTAGTGGTCTATTCAAATGGGAAGGCTGGTAGAAAAATGCTCTGCCAGGTAGAAAGTCAAACATGGAAAATAATGGAATAATGCAGATTCACGATTAAGACTAAGCTTTGTCTCTTTCAATTAAATTCTGGATTAGCATTATATGTCAATTCAGACAAAATTGCATGAAGTTATGTCTCTATTAAAAATGGTCTCTATGAAGAACATGAAATGTTGGCTCCCAAAGAACAAATGCCTTATGTAAAAAGTAATAATGGAAGAATAAAAGAAAAACAATCAGGGGTTTATAACATCTTCTCATTTCTTTATAAAGTGCATTTGTTTACACAGCAACTGAATTTAGAAGCGCATGAAACACTATCTCTTGGCCAAAATACCTCACTGAAATATTAGGATGATAACCTGTTAAGGAGAATATTATATGTCCTGAAATTTTGGAGGAAGGGAAAGATATTTATTAAAATTAATAAATTCCAGTACTTTAATAAAGAATTTGTTTTTGCAAATCAGATTTTTGTTTTATATTTTGATCTTCTTCTGTATTCTGTAGATGATGTTAGTTTACAAGTTTTGTTAGTATAATAACAGATTTTTTTTGTCAGATGTTGTACCATTTATGCAAGATAGTACTACTGCTGACTTGTGCATTAACTTTTGTTCACCAATCTGTAGTTAGTGTGTTCAGGCTGCATTTCTTTTATATGACTTTCCAATGTACCTCCCATCAGAGATGTTGAAACAACTTCAATTGGAACACATGAAGGGAATTCTTAGAACTGCCCCAATGTATCTGGCAAGTACCAGGGGAGGAAGTACCTGTCCTTTATCTTTCATGAAATCTACATTGATTTTAAGGAAATCAGTGGTAATCATAATGGCTTATTTATTTATCCCTTTTGTAGCTCTGGATCAGCTCTGAATATTTTTGCTGCCGGTTCGCTCAGGGTTGTGCTGCATGTGCATGAAGTGCAGCAATCAAAAACTAGCTTCTGCGCATGCGCAGAAGCAAAATCAAAGATGGCAGAGCCCAAGAAGACACCGATGTAACCAGCTCTGTGATGTCACCACAGAGTTACTAATGATTTTATAGAACTGGATAGAACCAGTAGGAACTCACCTCTGCTCTGGATGGCATATACAATTTCCTTGTA
>JANHFT010000550.1:23826-42757 GCA_032467955.1 Pseudoxenodon macrops | reverse complement strand
CTCTAACCCCCTTCCCTCCTCCCCCCCCAAATCCCAGCATTTTAATTTTTATCCCGCCCCCACCTCTCTCTTCTGCTTTTGATTTTGAATGCCAGCTGAGGAAAATGGGCAACGATGCTTCCGCCAGAAGGGGAATGTCTCCGTGCCTCTTTTTGGGACATGTGCTGGTGGTGCTAGGATCTTCTTAGAGACATAGCTGCCTGCTTTCGGAGTGGAAGGTAAGGGTCGTGCTGTAAAATGGGAAGGTGGTAGGGGCAGTTAGGCTAGGGTGGTGGGGTGGGAAGCTTAGCCTGTTTGGTGGTTTTCGTTTTTTTTTGTTTTTGCTTGGGAAGCAAGGTGAGGTGAGGTAATAGGACTTGACACACAAACCTTAACCTGCAAAAACCTCTTCATCAAAAGTTAGAAAAACTCCCCTTGGCAAGTGGACAAGTAATTGGGATTGATAGCCCAGCTGCAAGAGGAATCTTGCCTCCATGGATGGGAACGGCGGACATGGTGATTTCACGGAAAGAAGAGGAAGAAGAGGATTGCTTAGGTTAATGGGAAGTTTCAGGGAGGTCTGTGGCTCTTCCTTGGTGGAGCCAATCTGTGGAGTGATGGCGCCGTCTAGGTTTGATTAAACTAGTATCACCTGGGGTGGGGGGGGAGAGAGAGAGAGAGAGAGAGAGAGAGAAGCAGATTGTCTTTCAGTGAGAGAAACTGAGTTCCCTTGGATCTTAGGTCATCCGGAATCAGGCGTTTTAAAACAGCTTTCTCTTTCCCCATTTCATGATCTGAATCATATGAAACTCTTGCTTCTGAAACGACTGGCATTTGCTGCATCAGTTCCCCAAATATTATGTTCTGCTGTGTTTGGTGTGTTTAAAAGATTGCCCCTTGTAAGAATGGTCTTTTTCCTGATCAAACAGGAAAGCCAAAATGATATCCATTGGACTATAAGAGTCTTAACAGAACACAAGCCAGCCAGTAGAAGCTCTGGCTGTTTTTAAGAAATCATTTTCCTGAGGTCTCTTCCTGCAGTTCCTCAGATTTTTTATCAAATGTCTAAATAAGGCCAACGCACTTACTACACATTCTGAAATAGATGTGCTTTACTAATGGAATTCCCAAAGTTCTGCTTTTAATCCCACATTGTCTTTCAGTGTCGAAACCTTTGCAAATAATAGCAGGGCTGCAGTGCTCACAAACTGCTCAGGCAACATTTGTAGAGTAGAGGATCATATCTAGGGTTTGCTCATAAGCAAGTTCCTGCTCATCCTTTCAGCCTCATTTTGCAAAGAAGCCATTTGTTGCTTATAATGCTCAACAAAGAGAAAAAGGATCGTCATTTCTTGGAGAAGCTTATTTTCCACGATGCACGCTGCTCCCTACCCTATTATTTTTCTTAGGGAACTTACAGATGTAAAGAAAACTAAGCCATTTGCTTTCCTCCTGTTCATGTTTAGAGCTTGTCGTTTATAATCTGGGAAGCTCAAAATCTCTTGATTTGTTCAGCATTACGCAATTGGGGGAGGGAGATGCCTGCCTGGTCATTCAGAGTGGAGATAAAAAGGCTGGAAAGAATAATATAAAACATTCATTAACTGTATGTATGTTGTTGCTACATAAATAATAGTAAAAGTGCTAACTATTTCATTTAAAAATATTAACTTGACATCACAGAGAACTGGTAGCCATTAACTAAAGAAATAAGCAACTTCACAAATATGACTACTGGAGATATCTTCTCTCACACACGGTTTCTCTTAAATGTTCTGTAAGTAAATATATTTGCAATTCACTTCCTTTAGAAAGAGATATATAGAAATTGCAACTACTGTGAGGATTAAAATACATGTGCTATTTCCAGGATATAATTGGTAAGAGATGGCACTATTACTCAACACATATATTTGGAAAAAAGCATCAATGTGGGTCTGTTTAAGAGGGAAGTTGTATCTCAAGAAAGCAAGTAGCCCCTTTAATTTCTATTGGAAATTCATTCCATGTATTCCACATGGAATAAATTTCAGAGACATTACAGTATTTAAAGTACTGTAACTTGCTCCTACTGATAGATGGAAGAAAGTTTGTCTCAGAATTAAATGATTTATTCAGATATTTAAAAAAATATTAATATATTGGTACTTAATCTACTATTCTAGTGACAACCATATAGAAGATAATGCCCAATGTATTGGAAAGAGTAAATTGTGCATTTTAAAAATTATAACAGTGATTCATAATAATTCAAAGTGACAATAACAGTAGAAAAGATGCTGAATAACTATAGTTGCTTCCAATTTTTCTCCTTATTGCATGAAAATACCGTATAGAAGAGCTATATAAAATAATTTCTATTGTAATGTGTCTGATACAATTTGCCATTAAAATAATCAGAACCTGCCAACTTGAACATGTGCAAAACAATAAGACACATTTGTATTAATAATATAACAAACGTTATTTTTAAAAATCTGGAAAAGCAAATTAGTCAGCCAAATTGACCACATGGTGGCACTATTCACACAGCATCCAACAATTTCTTGAATTAAAATAATATATTTAAAACTATTTTTAAGGGGGAAATTACATATATATTCTAAATGGAATCCTGCAACTATCTGGCTGCAATTTTAGAAGACATTTGAGTTTCATGAAGCATTTGACCTGCATTCTTGATTTCCTCTCCTCTTCTGCAGGCCAAATGACATAGGATGAAGGCTGTTCGCAATTTGCTGATTTACATATTTTCCACCTATCTCCTGGTTATGTTTGGATTTAATGCTGCCCAAGACTTCTGGTGTTCAACGCTGGTGAAGGGGGTCATTTATGGATCGTATTCTCTAAGTGAAATGTTTCCCAAAAACTTTACCAACTGCACATGGACGCTGGAAAACCCAGATCCAACCAAATATAGCATTTACCTGAAATTTTCCAAAAAGGACTTTACTTGCCCTAATTTTTCCTTGCTGGCTTATCAGTTTGATCATTTTTCTCATGAAAAAATTAAGGATCTCTTAAAGAATAATCATTCTATAATGCAGCTGTGTGATTCCAAGAATGCTTTTGTATTTCTGCAATATGATAAGAATTTCATTCAGATTCGTCGGGTCTACCCCTTCGATTTCATGGGATTATACAAAAAGGAAGATGATAAAAAGTCTTTCTTTGAATTTTTGGTTTTGAACAAGGTGAGCCCAAGCCAGTTTGGTTGCCATGTATTATGCACTTGGCTGGAGAGCTGCTTGAAATCTGAGAATGGGAGAACCGAGTCCTGTGGGATCATGTATACAAAATGCACCTGCCCTCAGCATTTGGGAGAAGAAGGGGGAAATGACCATTCCATGGTGTTGCTCAATAATGTCGTATTGCCGCTGAATGAGCAGACAGAAGGCTGTCTCACCCAGGAACTGCAGACCACCCAGGTCTGCAATCTCACACGAGAAGCCAAGCGGCCACCAAAGGAAGGTAGGTGCTCTTCAAAAGGGCTCCATTATCCCACTGCCTCTTCGTGTAGTAAATTTAAATGATCTGTAAGTCAAACTGAGTTGCACTCCACACCAGTTGCTGCATAAAAGGGATTTCTGAAGGTCTGCAGTTGGTCATTCTCAGAATTCCTTCCAAGAGGGAGGATCTAATTTTGCTCATTTAATGTAATATGTAAATATTCTTTTTTTTAAAAGAAAAACAAATCTACCTATGGCTTTCCTTTCCTATTAAATTAAGACTTATGATTTTATTCTCCAGTAAACATAGAACTATGCTGGATGGTTGGTTATCAAGTTACTTGTCTCTCTTTCTTATTGCAAGAGTCTTTCTGCACGTGGTTATTCACCTGTGACCTTTGCTGTGGCTTTGCAAGGAAAGTATTTCAAAACGCATGTGGGCCCTCTGAATAATAAATACTATTGAAAGTTGAAAAAAATCCAAATAGACTAGAATCACAGAGGTTGAGGGAATGGGTAATCTTGAATCCCAATTTGTTAGCCATTGTTGACCTAAGATTAGTATTACTGTACAAAAAATGGTGTTAAAAGGGGATGACTTCTGAGACCTCCCTTGTTCACTTGAGGTTAGGAAGCATCTATTAAAGGCCTTTAATGGTACTGTGTAAATATCAGGTAATCCTATCTTGGCTAGCGACCACATTCAAACATATTTAACATTTTCTAGTGTGTAAAACCGGAAGCTCGTTTCCTCCTATCCCAGACAGGAAAAGTTCCAGAAGAAACATTATGTTCTCAATATGGCAAACTCTATGGCAAAATGGAGCCTGTCGTCTAGTAACTTAGATCATAGCCTACCTGTTTAATAAAGTGGATGGTGGAAGCTTTGGGGATAATAATAATAATAATAAAGCTTTCTAGATGCTATCCATTTAAAGATTCATTCAATCACCTTTCTCCTTTAACATGCCTTCCTGGCTACTCATGAACAGGTAATAGAGAAGAGGATGTGGGCAATTTCTCAGAGAAATGAAACAGTGAAATGTTAGGAATGTCCAGTGGAAGCTCTTAAATGTGGAAATGTGCCGAGATAAGTGATGTCAATAACATTACCATTCTAAATGACTGAGTATGTGGGTTTATGAATAGAGATTTATTGAACAAATGAATTTTTCTGATAAAAGAATACATGGGTGCCTGGAACCAAGGAGAGAAAGGAAAAATAAGAGATTGAGGAAGGTGGGGAACAGAGGGAGAATTTTCTTCCTTATCCAACCCTCTCTCCCTGTGCTAAAGAAGGTTGCATTTTCATGCAGCAAATGTTTTCCTTTCCCCTGGTTTCTACATAGTCACAAAGCTCTCTGTCTGTGGGGAAGCAGAGCCAAGCTACTGGTCTCTGTAATAGAAGTTGCCTTTGTAAAGGAATGCAAAATTGACACGTTGTTCTGTGAGGATTTTCTTTAAGGGCAGCCAAGGCTGAGTGGTGTGGGAGAAAAAAAAAGTGAAGCTGCTCAAACTGCAGAGGTGCCAAAGATACTTTTCGGGTTAGGCACAGGGGGAGAGTAACTTGGTTATAGTCAAGCTAAAGGACAATGCAGGTTGATGGCTTCAAATAAGGGGTAGAGAGGAACAAAATGGGTTCACAGAGTCAATTTATCAATGAGAAAAAAAGTCAACGTTTTATATAGTCTACAGCAGGAGGGGAATGTGATTTTAAATTATTCATTTATTTTTCTTTAAAGAACCCCTTGGAAGCCCTTTTAAGGGCAGGGATGGTATTTAACACCCTTCAACATTAATTAATCTTCCTTAGAATAGGGGAAAAAAAACATGTCCCGTATTGTGAAGCTTGAAGATTACTTTTAAGACAATTAAACCACAGAAAGTGGGATGTGAGAATATATTGGCATCTGAAGGCTTTAATTGTTTTGGGGAACAGTTGTGGGATTTAACCCATGCCTGATGGCAGCCGCCTTTTTACCCACCTCACTCTCCAAAGACCAAGTTTTTTTTTAATAGAATAGCCCCTGGCAGACCAGTTGCCTGTTTACTACAACTGGAGATGGTTGGGTGGGAGGGTTTATAGTTAGTTTGCTGATTATGCTTGTGATAGGTGGATGAGTTAGTCCTATGTTTGATGGACAGGTTTCTTTGATTGGTTTTAGCTCATCATTCGTCTTATTTGGAAATAGCTACAATTGAAGCTTTAAGAATGTTACCCCGATTGTAAGAAACACCCAAATATTGAAAAAGGGTATACTGGAACCTGGAATCTCACCCAGTAGAGGCAGATCTAAAGGACTGCATCTTCCATGTTATGGTTTCAAGTGTTCTAAAGTCACATCAACAGTCTGATATCTCTTTTGCATATTGTGAATATATCCATGGTAAATGGATGAGGCAATAGGGTTTCCTTCAAAGTAAAATAGGTTTTAAAACAATGCGTGTGGCAATCTAAGTATTTGTACTTGGTGTTTCCATAGGAAATGTTTTAGATTAGACTGATCGCTATCATACTTTGGCAAATTGCATTTGATTTCTCCCATAGAGCTTTACTGTATGTAGAGGAATCATTCCTTAACTGTGAAGGCCACACAACAAGATTATGTATGTCCCTTTTTGACTGTTCAATTAGAGGAAGAATTACATTTTAATTGAGAAGAGTCCCCCCCTTTTGAATATACTTCTCTCAGTGTATTAAGTAACAAAATACTTAGGAAATGAAGATGTATATATAATTTGGCCAAATCTATGTTTCTATTATATTTTTTTCTCTATCCCAGTAAAGGTTAGGTGTCATTTTAAATAGTAAAAGTGAAATAAAAAGCAGATTTTCATAATTCTGTGTTTGGTATGCTTGAATAGTTTATCAATGCCACTGCAATACATGTAAATTAAATATTTTTAAGTAATAACATTTTTAATGCCATCAACATTCATTATATATCATTTATTGCATAAAGTTTTCAATGGAATAAGAGAACTATAAAATGATATTCTTGCTTAGAAATAATAATACTGACATAGGATTAGATTTGTGAAAGTATATATAGGTAACCTTTACTCTGGAAATGAAATATTCCCCTTTGAAATCATGCTGTTTATTTTGAAAACTGTGCCAGAAGGTCCCACAAAGCTCCAGATTTTGGAGGCTTGCAGGGGTGATCAGATTGTTCATTCTTCATTTTTCTGATCAGATATTCTATTTATAAAAATATTTAACTGGATACTACTACTGATTATTGATTCACTGATATAATGCTCAAAACATGATGAAACTCTTCTAGGAGCTGGTAATTGTATTCTTCAGTGATCTTAGATACCTTATAAAGAAACTTCTGCATTTAAAAAGGATGCAAAAGAAGAAGGACTAAATGGTGAAGCTCTAAAAGAAAACTCCCATGCTAACAAAGGGCATTGTACCTCAGCAAAAAATGCAAAAGCAGATGAGTAACTGATATATGTAACTAGGGACGATGAAGAGAATCGAGCAGAATTTTTGTTTCTTCTCCTGAACAGATGAAAGTAAAGTGATCCAGTATTCTGTGCTTCATGTGCTTAAATAATTATCATAATTGATTCAGTATATAGCTAAACTATGACTTGGTTCTCAAAACATGAGGATAGAATAGGCACCAACCTGAATCGTTTTAAAAAGAGATTAGTATCTTGTTGGAGATTAAGGATGACAGTGGTTGTTCTACTCTCAAGGCCAACTGCTGGGCAACTGAGTAGTAGTGATTAGAGTTAATCTTGCACATGTCCTGCTTACTGACTTCCCATCAGCATCTGGTCTCAGTGGAAATATAATGCTTACCAATTTATAAAAAATCACAGCTGCTTTAAGTATTCATATGAATAGAAAGAAGACGTATAAATCAAACAAATAACAGGTAAATAACAGACCATTAACACCCAATAAACAACTTAATAACTAATAAAATTCAAACAGTAGGACTGTAACAAACTAGATTAATCATGCATTTAATCAGTCCATCAAGAAGCCCTATTTAAATCTATAGGTATTTTGTGGCTTGGAAGCATGAGCCTTAAGTGTCTTCCATAATGCTGATACCATCACTGAAATGTTCATATTCTTTATACTGTTTTCATATGAGCTTGGTTGAAAACTTCAGTAACTATTAAAGGGACAACTAAAGGTCATCTTCCATTTGTCCCCATCCCTAATTCTTACCCTATAATAACACTCCATGAGAACTGACTTGGTGAATACCCGACCCTCTGCCAAATGAGCCAGCATGTCCTTCATTAATGGGAGGGGATACAGGTGCTCTACACACACCACATTGATCCCTCGCAAATCAACACACAGGCATTCACGGTGTGGTGCACCCTGTTAACATGGCGACACTTACTAGAAAGGGGGGTTGCCCTTCGAGGTCTGGGTGGAGCATAAGAATCTGGAAGCCCTCCAAACCCCATGGTGCTTGTCACTGAAGCAAATGTATTTCAGGCGGTTTAACTTTAAATTGAAATACATACCAGGTGGGGAAAACTTTCTGGCAGATGCCCTCTCGTAAACCACAGTATGATAGGTTTTTGCTTCTGTTGCTCTTACATTTTAGCTACACTAAAAAAACAAAAACAGGATGAATACTTTCTTTGGCTGACTAGAGGTATTAACTGTAGAGTTATTTAAGACACATTATTTTACATGGTGCACAAATCTAAAATTAATTCCTTGAGAGAATTCAAAAATGTTACAAAAACTAAACAAGAAAATAGTGGCTTTATTCAGTTCCCAGTTTTATAACATACAGAAAAAACTGGCATTGAATTCCTAAGGCAATTGCACATATTAAATGACATTACAGTAATCTTTTTTTATATATATTGAATTTTTGAATTACTTCTATATTCTCCTGTGTTATTTTTAATATTATCAGCTGAAAATATCAGCATTGCAGTGCTCAGTTTTCAGTATTAATTTGTACTGGAATGATCTGTTTAACATTTCAATATAGAGAAAGTAATTTATTCAGGGACGAGTTCTTTCTTCCAGGGGAATTAATTTTTATTAATATTATTCAGTCATATTCCATGTGCTCAATCAAAGTACCCAAATTCTAAGTTGTTGTGGCTCTTTAAATCTCAAATTGAAGTTTAACTGTTCCTCTGTAAGTCTATATTAATTGCAATAAAATAAAGGTCATAGTATTCTACTGGGCATTATTTATATATATTTAATTTAAAATTTAAAACAAGATGTAGAGAGTGGAATTTACAATAGGGATACTGCAAACTTACAAAGCATGCATCACTGCATATATATTGCATTATATTGCAATACATTAGTAATATACATCACTGATATACATTAGAAATATATTTACAATTAATTTTTAATTTGTAGGTATGTATTCAATCACATTTATGTAACTTTCCATCTCACCTAGCAACTGAGTGGCATTACCATAATAAAATATTAGAAACAAAAGAATTTAAAATAAAAATCAAATGAAACAACTAAAAATGGCAAGAAAACATTATAATACAGATAGTGCATTCTATCACTGTTTCTAATTTGTACTGTTTATGATAAATACAATATGTGTAACATGCAAGAATAATTTCTTTATGATACAAGATTTATGATTTATAGTTTTGTTCAGTGTAACCTTTTGAGGCATAATATAAGATAAATATAAATTGCTCTGTCACATGTCAGTGTGATTCTTTTAATTTAATTTTAATTTTAATTGTGCTTCAGTATGATAGAGTTGGAGCTTTTATCACAAGATAATCAATTTTCAGCTACAATATTCTCATGGAAAAAGAAGAAAAATATTTATAGCTATTTATTAGATGTTTCATTCATTCATAAATTCATAAGATTTATCTACAGACGTAATCTGGATGGACTCTGGGCAATGTACAGATATAAACAATTGCATAGACAACCAGTTGATTTACAACAATGAAGAATCTTGTATCACCAAATACATTATTGTGCATATGCTTTCATGGCCTAGAATACTCTGTTTTATCTTTTATATTTTAGTGGCTCTTGGAAATAAATGGTAAAGATCTTGTCTTTGTTTCCTTCATGGTAACTTTGGAGGAGAGATTCATCATCTTTGAAGTTATGTGGCATTCAGGCTTGACCTTGGTGATCCCATAAATGTGCCCAGGTTGTTTTCTTTAAAATACAGGTAGCCGTCAACTTACAACAGCTCGTTTAGTGACCATTGAAAGTTATAAAGGTATTTAAAATGTGACTTATAACTGTTTTTCACAGTTATGACCTTTGCAGCATCCCCATGGACATGTGATCAAAATTCAGATTTTTGGTAACTGCTTCATATTTATGTCCGCTGCTGTGTCCCAAGGTCATGCGATCCCCTTTTGTGACTTTCTGACAAGCAAAGTCAATGGGGCAACCGGATTCACTTAGCAACCGGGTTACTAACTTATCAGCTGCAGTGATTGACTTAATAACTGTGGCAGGAAAGATCATAAAATGGGGCAAAACGCACTTAACAAATATCTCACTTAACAACATAAATTTTGGGCTTAATTGTGGTGGTAAATCCAAGATTACCTACAATATCTTCTTCAAAGACCTTTTTTTTTTAACTTCCTAGCCCAAGGATTTCGTGGTGCTTCCCCATTCTAGTGTTAGGAAGACCTAAGCTTGCTTATTTTTTCAAGATGTCTGGGTGCTGCTACTGGATAGGTTTGGCATGGTCATGGTTGCATTCAAAAAGAGGATATATTGGAGAGAAAATGTGGTAATGCCTGAGAGGGATAAATGCAGAATTCAATCTGTTGTCATTCACTGGGACCAGAGTTTTTAGTCTTCTGAGCTTTCGGATTTATGCTGGAAACCATCCTCAGGGAACTTCTCTCCGTCATGAGAGAGATAATATTTGGGATCAAAGCGATAAAAAACAAAACTGGGCTTTGTGTGTACTTAAATATTTAATAAACTAAGTAGGAAATATTTTATCTGCTGCCAGATGCCTCCAAAATGTCAGGGTCATTTGAAGGCTAAGCAGACAGATGACACAATTTGTGCTTTTTCACCATAGTCCACTATTCTTAAATGTTACATTTGAAAAAAAAAAACAGAACCAAGCATGTGGAAGAAGAAGCTAGTAAAAGAAGTAATGAATTAAAAAATTGAAAGACACTTGGGGCTCTGGAGTAATAAAAACATCCTGAAAATTCCCTCATTGCTTCACAATTGGATGAAGCAATGGCTCAGAATATCAGCAGATGCTCCCTTCTAATAGCTCTGCCTTTCCTCCTTCTGGTCATGTGATTCAAAGCAGCCTATCCAAATGCATCCCAATCCACAGAAACATACGTCTTATGGCCACTGCTGGTAAAGGCTTTGGAAAAAGTTCCAGAAGCCATGCTCTGTATCTGGTTAATTCTCATTTTATTCACGATAAAATGATAACATGTTGAAAATTATTAGTGCAGATATAGAGATATATGCATATTTTGATGCAAGGTTCTCTTTACAGGGAACATCCCAACATTGATTGGAACCTATAAATACAATTATGTACTGAATTCTTGCTCATTTCCTTAAGTATAAGAGTTAATGAAGGTGAGAGATGCAAGTAGCAATTCAAAGAGTAATGCAATAAATATGGAATAGTAATTCATTTTTACAGAATAGGTGCAATGGGGTGCAGGTAAAATAATGGGTCATTGATCTTCAGAACTTTTTCTTGATCCTATAGCATCCCCTAGAGAAGAGCAATAGGAGAATAGCTAAAATAAAGAAAACAACTTTGAACTTTCTGTGTTCCACTCCTTAATCAAATTTCTTTCTGAACAAAAGGTGAATCAAGGAAAGATTGCTGAAAGAAATCGTTATTGCTTTCCTTGACTTTTTTATTGTTAAAACTCTACTGTTCAATTATTGACAGGAATCTTTTTTTTCTGAATTTGACTACTTTTGGTGAAGGAGTTATTTGAAACTGCAGTTCTTAGAATTTCTCAGAATATGCAGGCAATAGGTAGGTGAATAATGAATAAGGTGCTATATGGTGTGTGGTCTATATGGGTTTTGGGCTATATATTTTCAGGTTTTTTTTTAAATTCTCTACTCTTACAATATGCCAGTAAAAATTATTAACAATAAAATGGAAAATCATCCAAGAAAACAGATTCATTAAATAATATCATAAATTGCTGAATGTCTAGATCCAATCAATTATCATTTGAGATTATCTAATAATCTTTAGCTCTTCAAAAATTTCAATATATATATATATATGGAATATAAACATAACAAAAATCCATATACATATCCCATATACATTTATAAAAATAGTTCCTTCCATTCTGAAAAGCGCTATGCCCTAATCTCTTTTAAGGGAAAAGCAAGATTGCTGGCACTTATCTTTGATCGAATAATAAGAGGCAAACATCAAGATAAGTCTACTCCTATTTCATTCCCTAGCTATTCCCCTGAGTTCCTAAGTCAAAGAGACAAGTTGCATGTTAAAAGAGATCATTGAAAATGGGTCGAAACCTCCTCCTACAAAGTGAGAATTTCTACCTAAGTAATATGGTAGTAAGAGTTGGAAGAAGGGAGTGAAAGGTATAACATAATTTAGAATGGGAACTATTTTTGGACAAAAGAATCTTTCTTCTATAATGGTTTCAATTTGAATTTCTTTAATTTATTATTAGAAGTCCTAAACAATCAGAGGTCTATCCTACATATGAATTTTGTATATGTTACATTCATTGTATAGAGTGGAGGCTATTTGTAGAACAAATTCCTATTTCCGTATTAGTGCAGCTTTTGGAGAACACCCAGGTAATGACATTGGCTTTGATTCCATACAGAAGGAAGCACGCTAGAATCCATTGATTTTCTAAGTTTGCTTTGGACCATGTCCATTTTGCTGACAGAGGAATCATTGCACATTATTTCAAGCCTTGTTTTCTTGAACAACCAATCATGACATTGGGCTATTAGGTTTTCATCAGTGAAAACTGTGTGGCCCTCACTAGGAAAAAAAATTGCCACAGTTTTTACGGCAATATAATGATGTGCTCATGTTCCCTAAATAAAACAAATATTTCTTGGAAATGAAATTGTCTTCAGGATAGGAAAGAACAGTTCTTGATTTTTTATTATTCCAAATTACTTCTTTTGTGCCCTTTTTGCTTCAACAATGTTAAGTGTATTATATAAACATCAAAAATATCTTGAATAATCATATATAACATTTGCTATTTCTGTCAGAACCAAATGTGCATGCCAGAAAGCAAAGTTTGGCTCAGAGTTATAATTACAGATAATGCATTTAGAGTTGTTCCTTTTAATGCATAGAACTATACGCCCTTCCCAATTGACTTTTTAAAATATACTGGTATACTGTATATATAAGCCTTGAGACATTAAGAATGGGTAAGGGTACAAAACAGGACAATAATAATCTTTGTAAATTATAAAGTACTCTGAATAAAAATTCATGGCATGAGATCTTCGGTGCAATTTAATTTTCTCTGAAAACGTGACTCAACAGTAAAATAACAAATTCAATAAATGTTACACAGAAAGTCTTTTCAGGAGATAAAAGGATTATATAAGATTCGAGTGAAAATAATAGAAGACTAGTATGTATAAATTTCAGCCATTGTAATAATTTGCTGACATCCAGATTGCAAAAAAAAACCTAATGCATAACATTGATTTCTTTGTTTTCTATTTATAATTTTGTTACAGAGATGGTAATCCTGTATCTGTCCATATTATGTCAGATCACAGATATCAAATCCTCAATAGAAATGGTGGGTGGTGGGTTAGAAGTGGGGAAAGAGAGAGAGTTGTATTTGTATCTAGCAGAAGGAAGGGTGAGGAATTAATTTTATTGTTTACCCATTTATTTTTCTGCTTCCAGGACTGCCCTGAAATGAATAATCTGGATTCATTTTTTGCTGTAGAAAACACAATATTATTGTGCTTTTTAACCCTTCATTGCCGGATGTCTGCAGAGATAATTCCCCCATATTTTTTTTTTTGGGGGGGGTATTTTATCATATGAAATTCTGCCATATCGTATTGTTTTGTCACCAAAAACATTTATACTTAAAAAATACTTATTTTTTCAGGTAAATGGTTTGAACTATAAATACCACATTTATCAGAACTGATTAACATTGCCTTTATAGAATTTTAATGCTCTGATTTCATTGTGCTATGTGTTAAATATAAAAATATTACTTTTCTCTATATATGCATAACTTCTTACACATATTTGCTGTATTGCCAATCATATTTTTAAAAGCATGCTGCCAAAGTAAAAAGATAAAAATTAAAACATATATTTTGAAAGAATAAGGTAAGTAAAAGACTTTTTTTTACAATAACAGCTTTCTAGTAAACTTGAAATTAAACAGGATCTTTGCCTTTGCCAAACACCTTAATTAACTATAACTGTAGCTTTTTTTTTAAGCTCTTCATTGGTGGGGGAAAAAGTTTCTCTCCAACCATTAATCAATTAAATGCAAATACATGGCACTTAATAAAAAAATCACAAATAAACATGCTGGAAGGCAATTAAATTTTGGAAAAATAAAACAAAATAGGAAAAACATCAAAGCAACCTGCAAACCTAGGCATTCTAAACAAAGCCCCTAAGTCTGGCCATGTATCACCTTTGTTATGCAAACTGCACTGTTTCCAATTTCTTTCCAGGTGTAATTCAAGGTGGAGGTCTTCATTTTTATAGCCTTGAAGGCGGGATTGTCATTTCCAAAAGACATCTACCATCCTACCAGGTCAGCCTCCTTGTATGCCTAGACCCCTGGTCCCCAAACTTGGCAACTTTAAGAGCTATGCTGGCTGGAGAATTCTGGAAGTTGAAGTCCACAAGTTTTAAAAGTTGCCAAGTTTGAAGATCTCTGTCCTAGACCCTTCCCCTAAATGTTGTTATGGGAACTAGGGAGTGTGCCTTTTCTTTAGCAAACTCTGCCCTATGTATCATTCTGTCCCTTGAAGTCCAGCAGATTTCGACCACCTCCAACAACTGAAAAGCTTTGAAGACTCGACTTTTCCCCAAAGCACAGGAACAAGATTCGATAACTGCACATTTGATTTGTCAATTGGTTTTTGTTGTCTTTAACATGTTTAGTTTTAACTTTTGATTGGGAGCTGCCCAGAATTGGTTAGAAGAATGACACTTTATATAAATGTTTTAAATAAATACAGATAGTCCTTGACTTACAACAGTTCACTAAGTGACCAATTTCAAAGTTACAACAGCAATGAAAAAAGTGATTTAGGACCATTTTTGAGACTTAGGACCATTGCAGCATCCCCATGATCATGTGATCAAAATTCAGATGCTTGGAACACTTACGACCGTTGCTGTGTCCCAAAGTCATGGGATCCCCTTTTGTGACATTCACAAGCAAAAGTCAATGGGGAAGCCACATTCACTTAACAACCGGGGTACTAATTTATCAGCTGTAGTGATTCACTTAACAACTGTGACCAGAAAGATTGTAAAATTGGGCAAACTCACTTAACAAATATCTCACTTAGCGACAAAAGGTTTGGGCTCAATTGTGGTTGTAAATTGAGGACAACTTGTATTGGAAACAATTGGAAACGAATGCCAAATGGTATATTTCAAAGTTCCCCGAACCTTTTCTAACATTTGTTCTGTTTCACTTGCTAACAGTCTTGAGTTCTTTCAGTGGCAAGGTACTGATCATTTTTTTTGCTACCTGACCATTGGTTTCTCTGTAGCATCCCAGCCCCACTTTGCTTCCTGTGCTTACTGATCTAAAAAAGCCTTGTGCAAGGAGATAGCAATAGCAATATCACTTAGACTTATATACCACTTCACAGTACTTTACAGCCCTCTCTAAGCAGTTTACAGAGTCAGCATATTGCCCCCAACAATCTGGGTGGGTCCTCATTTTACCCACCTCAGAAGGATGGAAGGATGGTGAGATTCGAACTGCCAGATTGTAGGATGCTTACAGTCACTAAAGTAAATGCAAAAAAACCTGAATTGCATCCATAAAATTGTCCCAGAAGTTGTCATTTCCTTTAAATAATGAAAACATTTTTGTTCCTATCAGAAGAAGAGTAAGGTTGGGAAAAAATGCAGATTAAACTGTAAAGCACCCTCCAAAGCATTCGTCTCTGTTTGAAACAAACAATGCTGTTCCCTCTCTCTCCTCCTCTCCCTCCCTCCCTCCTTCTCTCTCTCTCTCTCTCTCTCTCTCATATGTCTGCGCTCTTATATTTAAGGAAGGAGACTAAATGGGTAGGTAGATCCATTGGTGACAAATAAAACAGCTTCCTGTTATCTTTATCTTGCTGACATCAGGAAACCTCTTAAGACTTTTCCAGGTGAATTTTTAGAACTTTAGATTATGGTTCTCTGGCTCCTCTCTTTTATATAATCAACACTACTAAGCTATAATCTTAATTGAGATGCTCTATTTAATTGAGAACACCTTTTATCTTGTTAATAGGAATTGTAGATTAACAAAAGATAATGTTCTTGTGAGTAACATGTAAAGAATGGTAGTTTATTAATGCTTCTTTATTTGGGAGAAGTCACAAAAATCTTAGAGCTGCTTGCTTCAAACATTTTAAATATAGTCTTTATAGCATTTAAGTGCCCCATCTATTTAAAAAAATAAACCCAGGTTTGGATTTGAGTTTGTCCGCTTATAGGGACATAAGTAAAGTGAACTTCAAACATGTGTCATGAAATAAAAATACTTGGTTTTTAGGAGAATGATTTTCAAGAACATACTAATTAAACATCACAGGTTTTATCTATTAACTCATTTGTTTTACTTCATTATTCTCATTCCTTGTACCCATTAGATTTGGAAATTATTTTATTTAAAAGTAAACGTAATTTTTAAAATCTCACTTTAAGGTTACTTTTAATTAATTTGTCTATCTGAAATGTACGGGTAATACAAGCTACAGCTTAAATTGTTAAACAATTGTTTGTCAACCAGTTTTAAAATTCTCTAAACCAGACTTTTGAAATTGTTTACTCATTATATAATTTATTTGCCTGCATTAAATTATCCATAATTAATCTGTAATTACAAACATTATTGGTCTAATTTCTTTTGTTTTTTTTAGACTGTTTAGTTTTTTTAATCATCCCCGTTAAATACCGGTAAATATTAATAAGTTTTTCTGTTTGTAAAAGAGAAATAGAAATAACGACAATTATTATTAATGCACCGATGCTTATGAAGAAATCTAAGGTGTTGTGGTGTTTAAAGTGTTGGATTGAGAATTAGAGCCAAGCCCAGCATCAGCAATGGAGCTCCTAAGTGAATATGAATTAGGCATATTCCAGCCTTATTTATCCTATACATGTGGTATTTTATGCTCTGGAAGAAAGAAAATATTAATTTTCTGCTAAACTATTGTAAATTGTAACCACGTGATTGTGGGACACTGCAAACAGCTGTAAATGCCTCTCGAATTTGATCCATTGACCATGAGAGAGTGGCCATTGAAACTTTGAATCTGGATCATAAATAGCCAACTAGGTCCACTGCAAGTTCAAATGGGCACTAAGCAACCAGTCATAAATTGAGGATTGTATAATGTTACACTTAAAAACAGATGGAAAACAGATGGAAAATTTAAGCATTGTGATGTTTCTCTGGATTTCAGTTAATGAAATTTCTTCAAATATAAACATAAATCATGTAGCCAGTGAAAAGATTTATAGATTAGTCTGTTATGAAATTGCCCCAAATATCTGGTGAGAAAGGTGGCAGGGAGCGGGGGAGAGGGAGAGAGAAAAACATATTTGCATACATACAGATACATCATCTTCTCTCACATACTAACCTTCTAGGACCAAATAAGAAATGTTCTGACACATAGGTTAATTCCCACAATTTCTATAATTATGAATCAAAGGTGATAAAGACAAAACTGGAAAGCTAAGGAAAACAACATTCTGGAAGAAGATAATGGCAAACCATTTTTACCATTATCACCAAATTCCATGATATCTCCAAGAACATACCAGGAATCAAGTTTGAATCAAAACAGACATATTTCGTTTCCTCAGGTGCAGCACCTGGGTACCTTTTTGCCAGATCATGCTTGGTTAGAGTTTGGATGGAAGATCTACAAGGACTGTAAATTTACCTGTAAAGTGGTAAAAACTTTATGGAAAAGGCTAAGGCAGAGTGCTCAGGAGGTCACCAGTAACCAAGGATAATTTAGGGACTTTTCCTAATATACCAGACAGTAACTGTCTCATGTCTGCCTAGGCAACTATTATCTCCTGTAATCACAAATGACTCCGTTTAATTTCAGATTAAAGTTCCTCTAGTATTGCTGTTTAAAATACATTAATGGGAATTGCCAAGAATTCAATAAATTACCTAGTGCATTCAAAGCCTATGCTTTTCTCTATTATTTAGGAAAGTCCATTAAATTTTGTAATGACAGATTTATTTTTTGTTTTTACTGAGCTCATAAAGACCTAATCTTTATGTACTGTTTTGTCTTTGACTTGACAGTTAAGTTGACTTTTGTTTTATCATCTGTAAACAAGCAAAGCTGGCTTTGGTCCATAAATGAAATTTAAGCTGGAATTAATATTTTAAAACGAATTGGTTCTGAGTTCAGCAAAGCTATTTGTGGAAGACAAAAGGGCTGGCTTGCTTCCATTTTACAATAAGCTCTTGGTGATTGAATGCAGAGGCCTCATAAGGCATGTAAGAAAATTGCTTAGTAAAACTATGTTTTATCACAACATTTTGCCATTTATCTATTGCTTTTTCAAGTCACTGAATGAGCTGTATATCAATATATCCAATGGGCATGATATCAGAGAAAGTCTGGTTTTATCTACAAAGGATCTAAATGCCTTCATTATCATTGGAGGCTAAATACAATGTTGTTACTCACTCAGGTAGTTTTACTTTCTTTCAAGTTCATATAGCAAGCATGATGATACAATAAAAAAGTATCAATAATAAAACATTGTCAAATTTAAAACACTTCAAACCGGATAGTTTTTAAAAAGACCTATCTGCAAAATTCCAGTTGAAAGAACTAAATACTAATTTCCATCAGCTAGTAAAAAAAAAGATATGGATAGACGGAGCCCATCATGATTAGTTGCAGGAAAACAACCAAAAATGTCATGTCTCATTAAAAGGATTCATCCACCATAAAAGACGAGGTGAAACAATGCCTCACCCAATGAGCTAAAATTATGATTGAGAAAAGTTTCTTAAGGTCTCCCATCATATATTCTTCACAATTTTGGCAGCCCTGCAGCTTTAACCTTAGACCTTATCCATGTAAGCTGCTGAAAGGTGCCCATGACTATTTCTGAAAGATAAGCATCCAGGAACATAGTTGGTCTAGAAAGATGTCAATCTGAAGCACCAGTGCTACATCCAGAATAAGGTAAACAAGTAGAATAGAATAGAATTCTTTATTGGCCAAGTGTGATTGGACACACAAGGAATTTGTCTTTGGTGCATGTGCT
>JANHFT010000550.1:8243-18418 GCA_032467955.1 Pseudoxenodon macrops | reverse complement strand
GCCCACTCCTCCCTCCCTCCCTTCCTTTATATATGATCAACTTAGATCTAGGAAGAGTTTTATGGCAAGAACAAATATTTTTGAAGGCCCGCAGGAGCAAAACTGAATTAAAAGATGGAAGAAATAATGTATGGAACAAGAAATAATCCTAGAAGTCAATATGGCTGAGGGATCTGATCTCTCCTATTTTATTTGGAGGACATTGAATGGGTTGAGAGTGTGAGTGACTAAGTGTAAGACCAATATGCTAAGTGGGAATGGCCAGCGGATAACAACATTCAGTGTGAATGTAGAGAGATACAGAACCTGGTCCATTTGTTGGTCTGTTGATTACCAATAAATGGACCATTTGAAAGTGATTTGTTTCTGGACAAGGTGGCCTCATTTTGTCAGGTTAAGGTTTGATCTGGACACGAAATAAATATGTTTAATATATCTAAGGGAGGCCTAGAACTCACAGACTCTTGCTATTTAGGCCAGAAACGTAACCACTGCACCATTACCAGAATGGAGCAGTAAGCGATCTGCAATCTTCTTAAATTTATTCTCAAGAGTTTGAGGATATGGGTCTACAATGTACAAGGATAACATTCATTCACAGATGTCCAGGGGTGGATTGTTGGGTGTTCACAGGGGTTTGGGAGAACCTCTAGCTAAGATTCTGTGCAGTTCAGAGAACCCCCAAATCCCACTCCTGATTGGCTCTAGGAGGGGACCGTGCCCCTCCTAGGAGTCCCCATAGGGCCTGTTTTGGATGCAGGTAATGCGTGCCTGAGGGTCAGGGAGGGTGAAAAATAGGTCTACCGGAATTTCAGGAAAGCTGGAAACGGGCCTGTTTTCGACCTCTAGAGGGCCTCTGGAGCCTTGGGAGACTGTTTTCGCCCTCCCAGAGGCTCGAGAAAAGCCTCCGGAGCCTGGGGAGGGCAAAAACACCCACCTGCCATGGTGCTGGAGGCCGGCTAGGCCACACCCACCCAACAACCAGGCAGAGAACCCCTTGCTAACATTTTTGAAGCCCACCCCTGCATATGTCTGCTTATATGTGTAGAATTCCACTCTAAGATGTTACCTATGAAAGTAAATATATATTTGCTACTTCCATTACTCAATAATAGGAAAATATACCTAGAGTGTCAGTTCAAACTGCAATAGATAGACTGTACTTTTTAAATAACCAACCATTTATTGGTTCTTCATCATTCGTAATTGGTTTACTTTGAGAAAATATTGTCCTATCATGCTTTAAAATGATACAGAACTCTCTTAAATATTTTTTTATTATTTTTCAGGGAAGTAATATCTATGAGTATATAAAACAGAAATTATAATCACTCATATTTTCCCAGATTGTGGAAAAATACAATGCACATGTAAAAATAGGGGAGGGGGGGAATCATTGTTTGACTCTGAAGCAATTGCTGCAGGGCTTCTGATTTGCCCAGAAATTTGAAATATTATTTAAGATTATTACTAGTTTATTGCTTATATTTCTTTATAAAATAAAATTTAAAAAATGAAATGGATTCTGAAATAAGAAAGTGCCAGTCTGTAATACTCCATTCTGTACTTCATGCAGCTTTGAGAGGGTGATGGAAAATATGAGCAGAGACTTTAATTAAATATACATATATTAGACATGCTAATCTAGACTGAGTCAAAGACTGAAGAAATATCTCTGACAGCAGAGCTGGAAGGGTAAACAATTTGGGGATTAATTTGGGATTAATTCAGAAACATGTAATGCTTATGTGACATTAGGCTGTTGAGAACTGAAGCAAATAAGACCTAATCTATGGGTCAAACTGAGCAAAATACTAGTTTTAAATGAAAAAGGCTATTGACCTGCCTCAAGTGGAATACAGATCCGAACTGTATAAAAAGGGGGAAGAAAAGTTACGGAAAAAGTAAGATGTTCTGGAAAAAAATAAGGCAAAGTAAATCAGATACACTGCTTTACAGATAGTCCTCAGTTTACAACAGTCTCTTAGTGACTGCTCGAAGTTACAACAGCACTGAAAAAAAGTTACTTATGACCATTTTTCACCCTTATGACTGTTGCATTCCCATGGTCACATGGTTTACATTCAGATGCTCCACAACTGACTTGCATTTATGACAGTTGCAGTTTCCCAGGATTATGTGGTAACTTTCTGACAAGCAAAGTCAATGGGGAAACCAGATTCAGTTAACAACCGTGTTACTAATTTAACAGTTGGAGTGAATCCCTTAGCAAATGTAGGAAGAAGAATCGTAAAATGGGGCAAAACTGACATAGCAAATTTCTCACTTAACAACATACATTTTGGGCTTAATTGTGGTCGTAGGTTGAGGACTACCTGTATTTTAATGAGTGAAGGAGGAATGGAAACCAGTTTGGTTTAGTGATTAAGACTCTAGGTTAGAAATCAGGAGATCTAGTCCTGCTCCTTAGGCATAAAACTAAGTGACTTTGGCCCACTCATTTTGTCTCAGCCACATTTACCTCATAGGGTTGTTGTTGTGGGGAAAATAGGAGGAGGAAAGTGTATTAGATATGTTTTTCACCTTAATTTTACTTATAAATATGATAAAAGTGGAATTTAAAAAATGGTACAGGTTTTTGTTGGTGTGGTAAAGGAAAGGAGGAGAAACATCTTGTGGCTCTTTCTTGGACCCGTAACTGGTCTGGCTATTGTCTTAGGCCAGGGGTGGTTTGTGGATATTTTTGCTGCTGGTTCGCTCAGGGTTGCACTGTGTACACACGCAAAGCACGCACACATGAGCGTGTGCAGCAATAAAAAATACCTTCTGCACATGCGGAGAAGCAAAATCCAAGATGACGGCGCCCATGGGGACACCGACGGAACCACCTCCGTGACGTCATCGCCGAGTTACTAACGGTTCTAAAGAACCGGTAGGAACCCACCTCTGTCTTAGGCCTAGAAGAACTGGGATGCAAAAATACTTATAATCACTATAAGGCAGCAAGAATAGGCAGAAACCTTTATGCCATCTGGTGGTTATGCAATATTTTGCAGCTTGGATCTGATAGTCCTATTTTTAGCTGAGTCACTGAGCTGCTTAAAGATATACCTGGAACACATATAACTTATTCAGTGTCTATAAATCTTTGTCTAAGGATTTTGTTTAATTTCATTTATGTCTCATCATAATCCAAAGTTACTCTTTGTGGTTTTTCAGTGACTGTCAACTAATTAATAAAGATTAATTCAAACTGAGAATGTCTCATATACTATTAAATACATTTGGCCTTGCGTGTAACAGAAAAAGTCTCCCATCCTGATGTTTTACTTTGCTAATATTTGTAGTTACGTACAAACATATACATGCACATATTGTACATGTTGTTGTAAATATCTCACTTTTCTTCCTGCAAACTTCACAATTTTCCATATGCTTTCTAATCTATTCTCACAACAACAGAGCCACCCAGTGAACTTCATGGTTAAGTAATGTTGGAAGAAATGTCCATCTAGGTTCAGTTCCAAGTGGGGAAAAAGACACTGGAAACATGAAGACTGCTTGGAAAGATGGTTTAAAGATGGACAGCAGGACCACATGGTTTGAGGTCCTGGGGGAAAAGCAATCACATGTTTCAAGATGTTGAAGACCACCAGAGAAAAGGAGGGATTTATGGGAGAACCTGAGTTTTATGCCTTCTGTTGGGCTCCACCTCTGAGCTTCCTGTTCCTGTATAAGCAATGCACTGATTGGCTGTAGTCTTCCTAGGTGCCATGTAGTGAGTTCTGTTGCAAGATGAGTAGAGTGATAATCCTATCATGTCCTGAGGGCCATGACCTAATCCCATCACCCTGGAGCTGAAGGGGAGGGGCAGGAACTTGCAGGAAGCTGCTTTGTCTTTAAAACTGGTTTTTCCTTTTCTGTCATCCAGGGAAATATAATATTCTGCCCCCTTTAATATTTCCCAGGATATTTCATTTTCTAGGAGAGGGGTGGGTTTACTTCCTGCAGTAGGTATTTGAATCTGTGTCACCAAATCTAAAATAATATTTAAAGCCTACCAGATCTTGCCTGGAAAAAATAAAAATAGAAATATCTCACAATAGTGGTCATCTCTATTGTGCAATCCAGAGATTGTTCTCCTTGTCTACTGGATATCTCTTGTCTAATTGATACATATTAATAGCCATTTTTATTTAAATATTATATTGCCTGCCATCTCATTGAAGTGACTATAATACAATCTACCAAATAGAATAATAATTATAATAATATATAGCATATGCCCAGGCTTATTGATCCATTAATCCTATTATTAATCCATACATATCAAACAAATTTATCAGCAGGCAGGTTTAATCTCCCAGTCAAAATCTGGGAGAATATTTAGATCTGTTAAGTCTTATAAAAGTCTGGAAAAGTTGGAACCATCCAGATCTCTTGGAAGACAGTATTGTATGGGACAGGTGCTGCAGAAAGAAAAGGCATTTAAAAAGTGTTTTCCTTTGAACTGATGAAATATATTGTTTTCAGGACAAGAGGCTGTAACTATATACCTGCAACACTCAAATGATTTGAGATCAAGCCAATAGCACATCTTCTTTATGGTGCCCAGCTAGGCCCCTTCTTCACTTTTGCATCATTAGAATTTGTTCGGTCCAAATTTCTAAGATCAGCCGTCATTAAACAGACTGTAGCAGACACAGAGCACCGACTGGATTTAGTCAAGATCCCAACCTTTATTTCCAGTGAATCCAATGAATAGGCATACTTATGGTAATTCATCTCAAAGTACTTAACTATTGGAGCGCCTTTATTCTGACATAGTATGCCCTCAACCGCCCTTGAAACCCAATATAAGATTTTTTTTATCTGGGGAGACACTGTCCCTGTGACTTTGGCCACACAGAAATAACAAAGCATGCACTGCTTCAGTGCCTGAGATATTCACACTACCCTCATCTCGCCATTAAATACCCAAGGTGTACAGGACAATGCTACATCTCCCTGCTGCTTTCAGATGCTAACCCTGCTGCAACCTTTAATGTTGCCAAGTTCTGCACAGCAGCACTTAAAATCATGTGCCATAAACTAGTTTTAATGAGCATCTAGTTTGTCATTCTACAGTGCTCTATATTGTGATAGATTTAGTCTGCCACATAGTAACTTTGATGCTCCCCTATTTAATGCTTTTAGACTTTTGTTATTATATACTATATACAATACACTTTTGTTTTATAACTTTTAGCTTTTTTACTAAATTACTTTTAATTATAAGATTTCAATTATTTTCCATGCCTTTTAATTGACTGTACCCTGCCCTCCTTATGCTGGTCTTTGGCTGTAAAATATTTGATAATATGAGAAAGCTAGTAGATCTTTAACAATTGCACAGAAAAACAGATTTTGTCAAATGCTGATTTTCATACCCTGGCAGCATTCAGACATGATAAATTGCATCTACTTCTCCCTCTCTCTCTCTCTCTCTCTCTCCCTCTCCCTCTCCTTTTTGGTTTGTTTGTTGGTGATAAGTTGTTCTAGCTATAAGTGTTATCTCATTTACAAAATAGAAATTTTGTATTCCTTCTGTACCCTTTCCTGCACGTATCTGATAAATGCTTTTGTCTGTCAACCATGACTGTCAGCAACGACATAAATGCCAGAAATTAGGGGGTTTTGGGGGGTAGAAAATTATGTGGATATTTTGGTTTTTGGCTTGCTCATCTTGAAGAATAGCATGGATGACAGGAAATATTCCATTTAAATTATCTTCAGCCCAAACACCACAGATTTAATCAGTGGGTAGTGAACAGAAGCTGTTCGTTGTCATCACTGCTTCTAGGAGTCTTTTAAGATAGGCTTCCTGCTGTGGGTATCTTCCAGGTATGAGAGAAAGGAGGATGCGGTGATGATCAAAAGCCAAGATCATGAATGTTCACTTTAAACCTATTTTAAAATAAAGTTTATGTTAGAGAATGTCAGGATGTGAAATGCTGATGTTCAAATCTAGCTGATTACTTTTTAGGGAAAGGCACTCTTTGAAAATTATTTGGAAAGAAGTGTTTTACACCTTGTGTGAGCACCTGTTTGCTATTTATTAAAGTAGGCTGTCTCAATCTTGTCAGGGTTCCCCCCCCCAAACCTGGGAAAAAAATAGGTTAGTGTTTTAAAAGTTAACTCTCTTTAAAACTCCTTCATCTCTTCTTTTTTTTCCAGTCTTGCCCAGAAGTTTGCAAGAAGACAAACTTTTGTAATAGATAAGAAAGAAATGTCCTCATGCAAGGTTTGAAGCACTAATTTTAAATCATTCCAAGTCATTTTAAAAATGTTCACAGCCCTATTAATTTTTGCCTCAACAAGCTGAAAAAGAAAGGCTCGGTGCAATTTTTAAAATGCCAGATATTTTCTTAATGCACCTAAAACTTGCTTGGTGGATGGAACCCTTGACAAGAAAAGTGTGTGCCTGCAGAATTCTTAAGTCTTTTAGCTTTAGTTCAAATACATTCCTGAAATTGCTCAAGAACATTTCAAATCTGTACTAATATGATCTCCATAAAACTGCCAAGGTCAACATGACCCAGAATGTTATTCAGTGTAAGAATCAACCATGCAAGCTAAAACTGCTTGCAGGCCTGTCATGTTTTATATTATGCGTATCTTTCTGTTTTTGAATACATTCAAATCCATACTAAATTCAGTTTAAAAAAATCATATTATTTATTTTTAGGAAATGTTCTGTTTCTTCTCGGTGTTTGTATTAAATCTTCTCTTTGCATTTGCATGCAAGAATTTCATAAGGATTTTGAGATTAATTCTGAAATCTATATAACGCAGACTAATGTTCAACTTTAAAGCACAGTGTTCAAAGTATCACTAAAAATACTGAGGTGAACTTTGTGTAGCCTATATTTAGTATAGTATATAAAGCTTGTGAAATCTCATAATTAAGTTATTTCAGCACATATGCACTGCAGTATTAGTACAAAATAACTTTCCAGTCTATTCAGTTGTGTCCAATTCGTTCTTATCTTAGGGCAAATTGAAACCACTTCCTAGCTCACTTGACATGATTTGAGATGCAGGAGAAAAGAGGCCATCACATCCTTGGCTGCTGATTTGCTTCTGGGTGCATTTCAAAGCACTGGTTGTCATCTTTAAAGCCCTTCGTGGCTTGGGACTGGATTATTTGAGGTACCGTCTCTTGCTGGTTACGTCTATCCGGCCCACTAGAGTGGGGAGGCAAGGAATGTTGCAGGTCCCATCCCCAAAGGAGGTACAATAAAAGGGAAATAACAACACCATCATATGAAATACAAGCTAGCCTTCCCGCCAAGAGAAGAACAAGAGAAGGATGTACCCTAACCCTCTCTTACTTATGTTTTATATTCCCAAAAGGCTTTCCCTATCATATTAAACTTAATAAAAGACAATAAATATGTTTTTGTATTCCTTTGATTATACAATTCCAAAAAATACAGTCAAGGATAATTCATCACCCTAAACTTAAGAAATGGCGGGGTCCTTGATGCTCTCTGAGCTTGCTTGTTTTCTTGCAGATGTTTCATTACCCAACTAGGTAATATCATCAGTGCTAAAAGGGAATGGGGTTTGCTCTCATTTTGTATCCTAGTAGCTTGCTCTGTCTGTGCTGGTGGGAGTGTTCTTGATTAGGCTGTTGTTTACTGTTAGCTTGTTTGTCTTGACTTCCTTGATTGGGGTATATTGTTCACTGCTTGAATATCTGCAAATTCTTCAATATCAGGACAAAAAAACCATAGACTCATTTAGGAGTGAGATTGATTTTTTTTCTTTTTAATTAGTAAAAGCAAAAAAAATCAAACAATAAAAAATGTTGCTCAGAAGACCTGTAATAGAGATGTAATATGGTGTAGAACTTAATGACAAAAGACTATTCTTTCTTTTATTGATTTTGTTTAAGTGGCTTTTACATTCACTGGAAAAAGAATAGGCTGAGTTTTGCAATAGTTCCAACAACTGGAGAGAGATCTTCTTTACCTTATAAGCAAAGAAATGTAGTTTATAATTAATCTGAGTCACTTTGGGAGTGATCTAAATTTAACAATACATAAATAAAATAATAATAACATCTAATGTGATCACTTTGTCCAGGAAAGTATGGTAATATTTAATAAGAGAAACAGTACTATTCATTACAAGTACTTTTAAGTGCAAATTTTATGTGATGAAGTCACAGAAGGCATGGTAATGATGCTGTGGTTCATGGGAGACCTTTCTAATTTTGGGGATGACAAGGAAAATTGTGCTTGGTATCTAAATACATACATGCATGCATTCATAATGATGTATGACAGACAAAAATGTACTGAAGCTGCTGTTCCTTCCACCCACCATTTAAAATTTACTTTCCTGTGGAGGAAATTGAGTGCTAAAGAAATATATTTGATCAACCCATACCCTATGATAACTGGGGTCAGATGATGGCGACACTTTTTATCAAGAATTGAAGAATTATGGTTTACCCCTTCTCTGTTTCTAGGTTCAAATTCAGAATGCATGGGTGTATTTTTCTTCAGAACCCTACCTCCATAGGCAATAAATCTGCCAGTTATTTGAATAATGTGCAAGTCTAATCCAAGTCACTTTGCTGCTTAAGGCAAAATGGCACCCTCTATTCATTCTGGTGACAAGAAAGGAGGAAGATATTATTTTGGCAACAGAATATTTTCCACTTGTACTATTTTTGAGATAATAGATGAGCAAAATGATAAAGGACATGACCCAGCACACAAAGTTTTGCTCTCAAATAACTTACTACCACCTTCTGACCTCTATGTTGAATATGTTGTCTGGCTCAAACAACTAACACTGCTTATGAGTATAACTAGTTATGGTGTTTAGTCCCATGTATATATACACACACACACACACACACACAAACATACATACACACATACATACATACACATATATATACTGTGTTTCCCCAAAAATAAGACAGGCTCTTTTTTTTTTTTACCCCCGGAATATGGCCTTGGCATTATCGGGGGGGATTATTATTTTGGGGGTTCAGGAGGCAGCGAGCGTGGGACTGGATGTCCTGTCACCACCGCCTCCCCTCCCTGTTCTTCCTGCCGGCCAGCTTGTTGCCTTGCACAGTCCTGCTCCACGAGGAGACTCATTTCTGGCAGGTGGGGCAGGGTGGGCTGTGTCCTACCTGACACTTGTAGCACCATCGCGTTCCTCGCCGTTGTGTTCAGGGAAGCACGTTGCAAAAGAAAACTTCTCGCAAGTTCAAGATGTTTGATTGAACACGTGAGAAGTTTTGTTTTGCAACGTCCTTCCAAGGACACAACGGTGAGGAAGAGATGGTACTACAAGTGTCAGGTAGGACACGCATCTTGCGGTGGGGCGTAATTTGGGGATGACAGGTGGGAAAGAGGATGGGACGGGACGCAAGACGCTCATCTAAACAGCGTCTGGCTTCTCTCTGCTTCTCTCTTTCCGCCAGTGTTTGCAATGAAACTCCTTGTAATGTAAAGAAAAACTTTTTGCACTTGCGAAAAGCTTTTCTTTACATTGCAAGGAGTTTCCTTGCAAAGCCTGCCCAAAAGAGAAAAACGGAGAGAAGCCAGACTCTGCTAAGATGTTCGGGCACAATTTGGGGGTGGCAGGATGGGATGGGATGAGCGTGGCATGGCATGGCTGGACACGAGAGGCTCATCTTAGCAGCGTCTGGCTTCTCTACGCTTCCCTCTTCCAGGCAGGCTTTGCAAAAAAACTTCTTGCAATGTAAAGAAAAACTTTGCCCTCGCGAAAAGTTTTTCTTTACACTGCAAGGAGTTTCATTGCAAAGACTGGCCGAAAGAGAAAAACGGAGAGAAGGCAGGCGCTGCTAAGATGAGCAACTCACGTCCAGTCCCGCCCCATCCACTTTCCCACCTGTCAGTCCCAAATTGCGCCCCACCACGAGACGCGTGTCCTACCTAACACTTGAAGCACCATCGAGTTCCTCGCTGTTGTGTCCAGGGAAGCATGTTGCAAAACAAAATTTCTCGCGAGTTCAATCAAACATCTTTTACAATGTGCTTCCCTGGACACAACGGCGAGGAACTCAATGGAGCTGGAAAGGTAAGACGCGCGTCTCGTGGCCCAGTATATTTCACCCCAATGGCAATAGCAGCCTCGCTGCTTCCCTTCCCCACTATCTCTTTATTGAGAAGCGAGACGTGTGG
>JANHFT010000545.1:200074-210711 GCA_032467955.1 Pseudoxenodon macrops | reverse complement strand
ACTGTTGGACTGAAAAATTGAGATTTTTCAGAAAAAAATTAATAACGAAACAATAGAACATACTATAAAAGGAATGTGCAAAAAATAGGGCAACTGAACATATTAGTTTTCTCGCAGATCTTTACTTGTGGATCTCTCATCACAATTCCAACCTTAACCAATGTAATAAGACTGTTAAGGGTATTGAACTAGGGGCTCATGAGACAAAATTGAAGGTTCTTCCAACATTCAAGGGGTAACTTGATGCCATTCACTGATTGTGCTCATATGTTACATTACATTAAACTATAAATCATAGTTTACAGACTCCAGTAGCTGAGTTCACATATCACCTTAAGGCAAAACCAAACAAACTTGTTTTAAGTTAGATATATCGCTGAAGCCAAGCCAAAGCTAAACAAACCATGATACATCTTAGGGAGATGTGTGAATCCAGTTGTTGTATCCGGTCTAGCAACCCTATAGGGTTAATGGCATAATAAAATAGCATGCCGATGTGATTTCCTGAATAGAAAGCATGATAAAATGTTAACTGTTAAACAAGAAAAAGAATTTACTAGCTTGAATTATTTTTAAAAGTAATAAAGATAGGATAAAATCAAATAAATAAATTTATAAGTACGATTATACCTAGGAAAATAGAAATATCTTGTATTTCATTCTAACTACATGAAGAGGAGTCAAAAAAAGATTGCAATATATTGTGTGTGTCTTCTCTGAAACTTTTTATATAATGCTGTTAAAGAAACATGATCTTTTTAGGATGTTTTAGTTTTTAAAGCAACAGTCTATTTACAGCTTTTGGTCTACAGCCAATGAGGTATTTTATACAAGACCATCAACCCACAGTCTCTGATGGAGTCAGTGTCCTTTGATGAACACTGAAGACTCTTCTCATTACTACTTCCAGTTTTTCAAGAAGCTAAATGTGGTGATCTATGTGGGAGGCCTTGGCTTGAGGCTGTCACATAGGAGGCCAGATGGAACACACACAGGCATTTGTGTAAAATTTAAGGTGTGTAATGTCTGATTTTCAGTATTGGCTATAGCTTTCTTTTAAAATATCAGATGCTTGGTCATCCATAAAGTACCCCAGTCAATTTCCTTAGTGGAGTTGTTTTGTAGTATTTGGGGCAGAGGAAAGGTTGCTAGGAAGACTAGAGTGCAACCCAAAGAGGTTACTTTTCTTCGAAAAGCTAAGAATAGAAGCCCAACAAACAATTTTTTCTATACCCAATCACTTGCTTGGCATATGTCATTTTGCAGTTTTGTGTATCAAAACTGGATTGATGAAGGACTGGTAAGGATCTTCTTCCCATGAAATATTTTTTAACAAACTGATCCTTTTAAACTTTGTCTGTTTCCCATGCATTTTGTTCCCTTTCTTGGATCTTTCTAAAGATCACTTTAATTAATTTCTTCTTTTTCTCCAAGGGAAATGTTCCCTTTCTTGGATCTTTCTAAAGATCACTTTAATTAATTTCTTCTTTTTCTCCAAACAATTCTTCCTGTTTCATTAGATGAGGCTGTATGACTAGATACATACTTTGCAGTCGTGTATGTGTGTGTGTGTTTTTTTTCCTTTTCAAGGTGTTACCACCTTAATATGATAAACAGGTTTTCTAGTTCCAATAAGTTTTAAATGATGAGTTCTTGGTAGGGTGATTCTTCCAGAAAGTTTGAAAGCAGAAGAATAAACCTAAGATTAATCCACAATTGAGATGAGAGCAGGTGGTATTCTTTATAAATGAGGGAAGCTAATTCACTTAAGAGAAATTCCAAAATCAAATTCAGAAAATTGTAGTAGCAAACTGGTTCGGCATTAATTGTCTACAAATTGTATAAACATGGGCGAAGCATTTACAAAAATTTGGATAATACTTGATATCACCTGCCAACTCTAAAACTATTACTTTAATTATTTGAAAAATTAAGCTTTCATAACTAGAGCTATTTATGATGTATAATCAGATGAAAGCCACGAAGATGCTTGGTTACTTATAATGTTACTTATAATGCCAATATTGAAAGACGGTTTACAAAGACCTATAAAATCGGAACAAGGAATTTCAGAAATATAAAACAAGGAAAAGTTGAAACTGTCAAACTGAAAATGAATTTTCAGTTCTAAATAGGATGTTTTAGGAATAAGTCCTCTTAAGTACACAATAATGGACTAATTTAAATTGACACTCAAAACATATAGTAGAAATGTTACTGTAATTCAATGAACAATAGAACTGTATACATATATTAGCAAAATTTGATGAACAGGAACATTTCTGGAAAATTTGAATTAAATATGTACAATTAAAAAAAGAAAAGAGAATAATTCAATTGTGCAAAAAGGAATGCTTTGTTCATTGCTAAACTTGCTTCAAACAACACAAAAACAAAATCTGTATCTGAATATTAGAATCAGAGTGACTACTACTATGTAATAGAAACCTGAAGATGGAGAAATGCAAATCAGTTATCGTCATGCATACTGCGAAACAGGTAATGACTTACGAATGTTAGATATATACTCTAAGTTTAGAAAATTAGGAATATCAGGCCAGGAGGGCATAGTAGTATAATATAATATTAATGTAAGAAGCACATTCCAACTTATGCAAAAGAGAATTTAAGGAAACATTCTGAAAGTTGAAGCAGGAATAAAGTTCTGTACTTTATCATTATAGTCATTAAAAAATGGAGGATAAAAACCTCGAGCAATGTATAGTGACAATGTAGACTTTCAGCATCAAATAAGAAGAGACTGTATATCAAGGCTGGTGTTAGAGCCCTGAGGGTTTTCAATCTTCATGCTGTGGGGATGAGCTCTAGGTCAGCCCAGGATTTCATGATAATAACAGGAATGTCCCAGTTAATCTCAACCTGACCTCTAAAAGATAGGCACACATAGATTTGGCTCTTACTTTAAATCAAATGAAAATTGGTTCTGGGCATAGAATAGGGTTACTAAAAAGACCAAAGACTAAAACAAGTACAAGTAATCCTCAAGTTATGAATGTAATGGAGCCTGCCTGAGGATTTGTGGGAGTGAATCTCATACATTGAATGGGATCACTCCCACCATTCGCCCACGCATTCGCTAATTGAATACAAGGCTTGCTAAGTGCCCATGAGGTATTTTAGGGTGGGGAAAGCCATGGGGGCCGGCTACTGATGGAACAGGTCACCTGCCTAAGACCACCCAAGGCCTCCCTGACCCACTGAAATACCTCATGCTCGCCACAATTGCTTCTCCACCCACCCAACCTGCTGCACCGGGTCATTTAGCTTGTGGAGATCTAGCAAGCAGTCTCCTCTCCAGCCTCTCAGTCGCATTCACTCCTCTAACCCTCCATTCGGACTTCCACATATCTTGCCTGGCATATTGTCGGCCCAAATGGAGTTTCTGATGGGCACCTTGCCCAGCTCCCCAGGAGCTGCATTTTGGCCTGCAACATGCCAGAGGCCCACGGAAGCCTGAACAGAGCATTGGAGGGGCAGATCCACCCCTCGGAAGCTCCATTTCAACCTGCAATGTGCAGGATGAATGTTGCAGAGCCTCTGCGGTTGTTCGTAAAGGTGAACAACTGCCATGGTGTTGCAAGATTTGTAGTTTTGGGACTTGTTCATAAATGCTAAAGGGGCACTTATTGCATAACTTCAAACATTTGCTACGGGAATGCTTGTAACCTGTATCAATTGAATGATCCTGGACAAATAATTGCTGCCTCTTTGAGGGATGGAAATACATACTTTGTAGATAAAAACGATTTGGCAAGATTAAGAAAAGATTGAGAAGATAACAAATAAATTGATAATTGGAATGTTTTTATAAGAGATATGGTTTGTCACCAGAGACAAAACAAGATGGCAAGCACTGGTACACTGTGCAAAGCATACCATCATGGCTGTAGACATTTTAATTTACTTTGCCTATTGTATTACAAAAGTGAACTCTGTTGCATGGTGAAAGGAAATGTAACTTTCTGCATAACCATCTGCTTTTAATCATTTTAATAAGGTATCTTTTTCTCTTTTATAGGAGAACTGTAAGGTATGCTAGACCAGACTGTTTTTCCCCCAAGGAATTTGTGAGCTTGTTGAGATGACCTCACATCATCCTTTTCAAATCTATACTCTAATTCTTGACTCTTAATGTTAGCAATCCTATCAGATTAGATCTTATGAGTTAAACACTCGGTTAATACTAAGCCTTAATGTGCTTGTTTAATTTTGGTTAACAGATTATGTATACCAACCGGTATAATTTATATGTTTTATGTTTTGTGTGAATGTGTTGTGTGAATTAAATCAGTAGATCTTTATTTAATAAACCAAGAGCAAGAAATCTATGTTTTAGTGTATTGTGTGAACATAGCAAAAACCTTTTAGTATTTGTAAAAAAAATATCTGGTAGCAGTATTCAGCTGATATGTTAGGGGTGGGGTAGGTTAGAATGGCCACAAAAGTATATACAAATAATGGGGAAACCTGTTCATCTTTCTTGCATCTTTACCTTAGCTAGGACACCAAGGATCTTTCTTCATTTGTTCTCATTAAATACTCTATGAATTAGCTTTGGTTGATGGATAGTGACTTGCCCCAAGTCATCCAGTTAAGCTCCATGGATGAATATGGATAAATCGAGGTCTCCCTGATCACAAAGCTTAAGTATGATACCAATGTTTAAATAGCAAGAAATTAATGTTTGGAAAGTTTGAAACTAACTCCCATACTTTACAAACATTAATTTCTTGCTATTTAACCATAATATAAGAGTGGTCTTATGTGGGATGGTTTTTTTTATACATTACCTTTATCTATAGACTATCTTTGGAGGGGTTTATGCTTGGCATATCTATTCAATACTTCATTTAAATCAAGCTTATTATTTAACAAATAATTCTGCTTTCTTTAGAAATATCAGAAAGGTATCTGTCTTCAATAGTTCTGCTGAAATATAGTTATTCTATTTTAATGGATTTTAAAAAACATTTTCATTGATGTATTTGCTTGGCAATTTCATCTTTTTGGACTGTAATCAAATGTATTTTTTATGGTCAGTGAAGAGATTGGTTTGATTTTATTCATTATTTATTTACCGGTATGTCATGTCATGTCATGTCATGTCATGTCATGTCATGTCATGCCATGTCTTTCCTTCTTTTCTTTTCCTTAACTCAAGACAATGTGTATAGTGTTCTCTCCTTCTGTTTTTTTTCCTCACGAAAATAACTGTAAAATGATAAGAGAAAGATAGTTATTGGCCCTAAGTCACCAGTGAACTTCTGTGGCAGAGCCTGCCTTTCTGGTTTAAAGACTTAATATACAGGTTGGTTTTTTTTTACAAAAAAATATGGATTAAATTTGTCTGAGTCCCATAGAAGTAATTTCTGAAGAGATATCCATAAATTTATGTTTGTGTGTACCTAATTTCATTTTTAAATATGCAGATAGTTGATTTCTTTGGTCTTAGTCTTATTGTAAATATTGCATTAGTAACCATTTTCCTCATTTTTTTATTCCTCAATAAGAAAAAAATTGCCTCATGAATGAATCAATTCAAAGAAAAGAATCAGGATTCTGAGAGAGGAATTGATTTAAAGATAGAATAGGACATTTAAATTACATCACTGGACACTTCTTTGAAATAGAATAGAATAGAATAGAATAGAATTAGAATAACAGAGTTGGAAGGGATCTTGAAGGTCTTCTAGTCCAACTCCCTGTTTAGGCAGGAAACCTTATACCACTTCAGACAAATGGTTATCTAACATCTTCTTAAAAACTTCCAGTGTTGGAGCATTCACAACTTCTGGTATACTGGATACCAACCAAAGCATAAAAATTAAAAACAGTAAAAGATTTATCTGAATAATATTTGGAATTTTGCCTATTAGCAATATCTTGTTAGCAAATGAAAGCCAAAAGCCTGACTGGAAAATTACCATCACCAAATGGTAAAATGTAGTCCAATTTTTTTGGACATTTGGGCTAAACCTTTGATTGAAAGTGAGCTTCTTTTTGTTTAGCGGCATTGTTTTCCTGATGGAGTTCTTATATTGCTGCTATCTACTCTTGGACCAATTTATTTCATTACCAGGCACTATACAACTGGTATGAGATGGACATAATTATCATCAATAATATACTTTGGGTTCAAAATAATAATGATTCAATTAATGCACTTTACATGCAAGTTTTTAAACTTTATAATAAACAGCTTTGGTGAAAACAGGTTTAGGAATTCAACTGGCAAAAGCAATGGGACTTTTAACATTTTTTATACTGCCAAAATGAGTAAGAAAATCTTCCTTAAAGTTTCTTTTAGATCAAGCAACTGCAGGATGTGGTACACCTCTAAGCCATGCTTTACACATTCCTGATAATGCATTGTTTAACATTGGTTTATTGTTTTATTTATTTATATGCAACCCATCTCACAGTCAAATTAGTCTGAGTGTATGTACAAGAAAAGATATTTTTTACAAGAATGTAAGACATTGACTAGACTAGATTCATACAACATGCAATCCCTAAAACAAGGTTTTGAAAATCAGAAGCCCAAAGTGGATTACAGTTTAGTACAATCTTCAACCTGACATAAATAATGAGAAAGTTGAGAAAACTATCACTTGTTTTAGCATCTGGTCACAAACAATATTTTCCTTCTGTTTTTCTCTAGCCCAGGGCTGTCAAACTCATGGCCCGTGGACTGGATGCATCGCGTGCTGGCCACACCCACACCTGGTTTAGTGAAGGAGAAAAAAAGTCCCCATATATCATGTGATCTGCTGTGACAATGCAAGTTTGACACCCCTGTTCTAGCCTGTTATAATTCCTAGCAAAAACTGAAAATTTCATTTTAATGTGCTGTAAATAAGTTCCTAACGTAAAAATTGGTTTATAACATGTAGAACTAACAAAATTCAGTCAAAAGTGAAAGAATTAAGCATTGCCAGTACAAAATCAAAAATTTATTGAATTTATATTAATCATGGTTTGTTATACCTATACCTATTGATGTATTGTTACAAATCACCCCTGAATTGAAACAGCCTATACCCAAACCAAACAAAGATCACTGTGACTATCTGATCTTTGAATCTGTTATTGACTAAGAAAAAAAATGTTTGGATATTAAACAAATTGGTGGTTTAAGCATGTGAACAGGATGATTTTTATCAATATTTCATTAAGAAAATGAAATAGTAATAGAAGATTAAATTCAGTAATCTTCTGAATTTTCTTTAATATGTTAAATGAGATTGCTTATTTAATAATAAATAAAAGTTAAGAGCTCTCTGCTTATTCAGTTTCAAAATACATGTCCACATCATCTTAAATCTTTAAAACAGTTGTACCAATGTCCTAGGGTTTTTAAAAAGTATATGCTGTCAGTAATATTGAACTTCACACTTCAGCTGTGTTCCCGTGCAAATATTTGTTTAGAAACACCACCTGGAGAAATGAAAATTTGAAAGGCCACTCAGTGTCTTGATGAATCATTCTGCAAATAGTACCTTAATATTATTTGAACAAGTTAGCAGTTGTAAGCCAGCTACTGAGTCCTGAAATATGTAAGAATGACAAGAAATGTTTGTATTTAAAGAAAAGGCAAATAAGAGATCATGAAAAGTACATGCTATATGGCAGGAGAGGAATTATAGTTCTAATATTCTATATTTGTAGGTTAGTGGGGTGGGCAAATGACAACATATGTGACATAATATATGATGCAAATGAAGTGATTTATGTGCTTGTTTAAGACATGATTATCCAAGTATATAATTGCATCATTTGTGTGATGTCATGATTCATGTGCAGTAATTTTGTTACTGGTTACAGATACTGTCTCATATCTTGCACAAATTATCTTTTCTTGAACATATACTTACTATCACTTGACTATGCGATAGATGGCATATCAATAAAATAAATAAAAAATGTCTTATTTATACATCTTTACCTTTTTATATATGCAAATACAGGTTTATCCATCATAGTCTTTCCCACACAAATACACACACACACACACACACATTGTCTATCTCTTTAATGTGAAAGTCTCTTCTTCTCTGTCTTTTTTTTTACAACTCCAAATGCTAAACCAAGTAAGCTTGAAAGAAAAAAAATTCATTAAACCATAGTGGAAACATGAAGAATTGGTTCATAAAACATAAACCATAATCCATAATTTATAACTCAAATAGTCACACATTGTCCTAAACCTAAATAAGCAAATTACATTTTGGTTTAGTATGATTTGTGACATAATTACCAACTGTGTCATTAAAAAAGGAATATGTTTGTGTGTATGTATGCTTTAAAATATAATTTAATTTTGGAAAAAATATGGACTCTTCTATAAATTGCAGGAAAATTTAAGATGCTTGATGTATAAGTGACTTTTACTGAACTAGTGCTTTTTTAAAATTATTCTAGGGGAAATAGTGTAATCCTTCACTTTTATTTCAGTAAAACTGACAAAATAAGGTCAAAGTGTAATGTAATTAATAGAAGTGGATATAATAATTACTTTCCAAACTCTACCAATTTATCATAATCCTCACTATCAGTTTGGTAACCAATAACACAACCGTGCCACATAATTTTTCATAATAGAAAAATATGTTTTATGGTATGACACATTAACTTTATCTTCCCCTTGGAACCTACTTGCAACTTTAACTGTCCAGAGATCAAAGAACTTGTCTTCTCTATGTTGCTACTATGAATGACAGCCTGCCTGTGAGTAATTCTAAAGATCAACCCCTAGAATAAAAATAATAATACCTCTTCCTTAGTTAGATCGGTAAAATCAAAGCACTTCAATATAATTCTTCAAGAAGAGGTCATTTTTAAGCTTACTGAAATGATAGGGGTCTGTTTAAATTTTTTTTTAATAATGATTTCCTGATTAGCCAATTCCTTGTTACAGCCTTTATTGAGCTATTGAAAATAATTTTAATAATTCAGCTGAATCCAAAGAGCTACTTAACTACAGTGATGGACTGTTATGCTTTCCCTTGAGGTTGTTCTCCCCCTTTCCCCAACCATATCAAACATTTTGTGGAAGATGCTAGGTCAGAACTTGGTTTTCCAAAAGGGTTCCAAGCATTTCCATTTGAAAGGATCAAGGAGCAGAATTCCCCTGGAAGCACTGAGGTTTTAAATCAATGTAGAACAAGAGTAGGAAAATTGGTGCTTTTCAGATATTTTGGATTACAACTCACATAATGGTAAAATTGTTCCTGGAGCAGACTGGATTTGAAGTCCAATTAATCTAAAATGAACCAACACCGTTCCTGGAATAGATACAAGACCAGTGAACTGACTACATTTGGTAGATTCTTAGTTTCCCACCGATTATCGCTATATATAGCTGTCCCAAAGGGTTCAGATGGACTAAGTTATTCATTGGAATCCCTCAATTTATCCAGATTAGACACTGCTTCATGGAAAGCCCCAAGTTTTCCTTTTCAGGCTGCTGTGTTTTGCTCTCAGTTCCATAGTTCACATTTTGATTCAGTCTAGGATTTGGTGCCCTGATAGGGTGAGATTCTTAGCCAAATTTCATGAGATCATCAGCCTGATTTCAAAAATCTTTTGCAAGGAATCAGCTCTTATAAAATTGTTTTCAGAAGGAAGAATTGCTGGGATTCAGGTGGCATATAAATTTAATAACTGATTTAATAACACAACAATGTAGATATATATGATACATACTGTAACAATATATTATTTAATATACATATAACATAAAAATTAATTATTAACATTTTTATTCACCTATTGAGTCCTTTCCAAGGACTTTGGGTAGGCAAGTATTGTTTAATAGTGTTAAAAGTATTATTGCAGGATGTAAGTTGATCCTAGTAAAGCTATTTTTTGCAATTGACTGATGGTAATTTTGTGAATAATGATAGAATTCTAGTAGTTTTCCAGATATTTTGGGATTGTATCAAGATGCCTATTATTATTGGTTCTATCTTTGCTTTCTTTTGCCATAGTCACTTTTATTTGCAAATCTTTGTATTTTGTATTTTCCCCCCAGTTCTTTTTCTTCTATTCTGTTGTCTCCAGGTACTGCCGTATCTGCTATCCAGTTTTTTTGTGTGTCTTTCCTATTGACAATTGTTACATCTGGGAAGTTATATGGTAGGTGTTTGTCTATTTGAATTCTAAATAGTCTGTCTATCTTCATTTTCTATTACTTTCTCTATTTTATGGTCCCACCAGTTCTTCCTTGCAGGCAAGTAGTATTTCTTGCAGATCTTCCAAAGCACCATTGTTGCTACTTGGCCATACTGTTGTTTGTAGTTAGTATATGCAATCTTCCTGCAGCATATAATTATGTGGTCCAATGTTTTTTCACCTTTTTTTTTTGCAGAGGCAGCATTTGCTGATTGTTGCTGTCTTCTCCATTTTACCTTTGTATTCATTCATTCTTAAGCGTTGGTCTTGTGCAACCAGAATTAGCCCCACTTTTTTCAACTATCCTATTCTAAGCCATTGCCAGGTCTGCTACTCTTATTATTTACATATGAAATTCACATTTCATATAATGTGAAATCACAATGTCCAGTTAGGGTTATTGATATTGGCCTTCAAATATATCCAAGTTGTTCCCAAGAATT
>JANHFT010000545.1:46114-56984 GCA_032467955.1 Pseudoxenodon macrops | reverse complement strand
AGATAGATAGATAGATAGATAGATAGATAGATAGATAGATAGATAGATAGATAGATAGATAGATAGATAGATGAGGTCATGAATATTTGTGAACTCACAGAAAGTCACTGCTCCAGATAAAATCAGAAATATTTAAAAAATGGCCTGAAGGCATTAATCACTCGAAGATCTCCTACATCTCAGCTATTTTACCACTTTGTAACCTACAGAAATGCCATAAGCACAATCATAACAAAAAAAAAGGTAGGTGGGTGGGTAGATGGGAGAAAGTACCTTCCGTGGCGACAAGCTGTGTAGACAGTGCCCTCTTCACTTCCAACTACAAAGTTGTTAACATCTCCAGTTGGGAAAGCCATTCCAGTAACTGCCACTGGCTTGGATTTATTATATACTAGCTCCATACTCTCCTAAAATAAGTTAGAAACATTTCTTTTCAATTGGTTTTTTCTTGAGCACAGTAAGATTGGGACAAGAGAGGGACATAATGAAACTTCTCCAGCCTAAAGAATCTGCCTGCAGATTCCTGAGGACCTAATAATATTAAAAAATATTGCTGGGAAGCTAAAATGAAAGGACACAATAAGCCTTTTTTTTTAACTTCCAGAAATTCTCTGCAGATCATAGGTTTTTGCTATTAATGCTATTTGTTTCTTGCTGATCAATAGATTATGCTGAGGTTTACTGAGAAGGCAAATGGAATGGAATTTCTATGGCTCTGGGGAAATCTTGCATAGAGGTGACACTAATTATCAAAGTAAATATAAGTTTCTGAAACAGTATTTAAATCTATGTTGCTAATATAATAATCTCCCTTTATGGTGTTTTTGCATCCAAAATTCCACTTTGGTTGGGAGTATCTGTAGAAACTGTTCTAAAATTACTTTCATTACCACTTTTTCTTTGCTTCTTTCATCTGTGGCTTCCACCATTTCCTACCTAGGTCTTCCAATCTTGCCCACAATTCACAATTCCCTTCATGTTTATCATATGTGTAGTTACTAAACCTCTACCAGTAGGTATAAGAAATTGCATAAAGATTACCTCTTTAACATGGAAATATTCATTACTTTCCTCATTGGAAGGGAAAGGCTAATCTTACTAACTAATCTTAGAGCTGTTCCTATTAAGCATGGCCTAATATGGCCACCCTTTCATTTACAAGAAGTGGTAACTCTTTCAAACATAGTAAAATAGGCTCCTATAATCTTCTGTATTTGTTAACTTAGGAAATTTGATATTTTTGGGAGCACCTTTCCTTTCTATATGTCATGAAATCCCTAGAGGTGAATGTGTCTCTCCTGGTGACCAGACATTGTAAGTCCATCAGACTCCTAAATCTTCTCATTTCTCATTTATTCTTTTCCATTCTAGCCAATCTTTCCTCTCTGGTCTCTTTCCAAAGCTGCTCTTCTCCTTTTTTAATTAATCAAAGCTTTTCCTCTTGCTGCAGCTTCAACATTTCTGTAATGATATTGATCCAAGTACCCAAACTTAATCCCTTTTTTTGACTGTGTAGTTTTCCAGAAGGATGAAGAGGGCTCTCTCCTAGACCTGACCTAAGGAAAATGTGGTTCAAACAGTAAAAGTACTGGAATTTGGGAAGTGACTATGTCATCTTGAATTCCAGACATTATATAAAGAGAAACTGCAGAATAGTTATACATGCAGATCACTTATAAGATCTAGTTTCAATAACTTAGAGAAGCACTGGTCAGGAATGGCATGGACAGAAATTGAGTCAGAGAGGGATCAAGGGAGAAAACCAAAGGTACTTAACTGAATTTGAAATTCTTATCAGCCACAATTTGAAATAATTACTGGGCCCAATTTTATAAGCGCTGGTCAAGTCTAACTCAGAAATGGAAAAAGTCAAAGCTGTACTGTATGCACAAATGTGGCACAATTGTTCAGAGATGTTTCAGAAGAATAGGAGACAGTTGGTTTCAATTATAAGGAAGTAGACTTCCTCGTACACTTTGGCTGGATATCAGAAAAATATCTCTTTTATATGTAAGTGCTTTGAGATAGCCCAGACCAGTCACTTCCAAGAAATGCCATACTACCTTTATTGTAAGCTTACAGTAACAGAATCACGCAAGTTTGAAAGAACTTTTATTCTCCCTATCTAGGGACCTGGGGTGAACTTCGACCACCTCGGCCCGACTTAGAGGAGGCAGTAGGGACAATTTGAATCAGTTCGCAGAGCCGGTAAAAATCGTCCCTGGTTGGCCCTGCCCACGCATGCCCTCTCACCCGGTCACTGCTCACCTGGCCGACTCAACCATAAGCCTGACTGAATCTAACTTCAATGTCCAGATGGCTAGAAACGGATAGTAGGTCTGCAGAGCAGAGGTGAAATTCAAAAAGAAGATGTACCAATTATTATACACAAAACAAAGAAATGACGTCAATTTGGCCATGCCTACCCACCCAGTCTCATGACCAAGCCACACCCACCAAGCCACCCATCAAGGATTTTTTTTGAATTTCACCCCTGGACAGTCTCCTTCAGTCTCAGATTTATCAGATCAATGTCTAGGCTGCTGTCTTCCTCTTGCTTCCCAAAGTCATTCTCAAATACCATTACATTGTGTAAGGAATGTTCTTCAAATGGATGGGTGGGCATTGAGAAACATGATTCCCCAAGTCTCTTCCAACCCCTACAGTCTGTAAGTATTAACTTTAGTATACTCTATAACTCCTTCTGTTACCTAAGCAAAGATAGACAATTTAGAAGTTTCCTATTTCCTATTTTTTGCTAGAGCTAGCACTGTTTATCCCCTCAATTTTTACCTATTTTGCAATTCTAAAGTTCTATCTCAATACTGTACTAAGTACACTATTGTACTCAGTATATTTTTATGATTTTCAGATGGAAGAAACACACTCACATACACACAGATGGGACACATACACACACAAAAAATTGCAGTAGGAAACTAAAATGAGCTCAGGAGTTCTAGAGAACAAAAAGTTTCTACTCCAGCATGAAAACACACTAGACTCTCTCTCACCTCTTTCGGGTGTATGACAGAGATCTACCCATTTCACCACCCTACCAATTGGTGTTCTGCTCACTGACCAATGCCTTTAAGTGTAGCCCAGGTTTAAAAAAAAAAAAACAGGTAGTCCTCAACTTACAATCACAATTGTGCCTAAAATTTCTGTTGCTAAGTGAAACATTTGTTAAGTGAAGGTTGTCCCATTTTACGACCTTTTTTGCCACAGTTGTTATGTGAATCAGTGCAGTTGTTAAATTAGTAGCACGGTTGTTAAATGAATCTGGGTTCCCCATTGACTTTGCTTGTCAGAAGGTCGCAAAAGAGGATCACATGACTCTAGGACACTGCCACTATCATAAATATGAATCAGTTGCCAAGCATCTGAATTTTGATCACATGATCATGGGGATACTGCAATGGTCATAAGTGTGAAAAATGATCAGTGATGTTGTAACTTAGAACGATCACTAAATGAACTATTGTAAGTCAAGGACTATTGTAGTGCCTATCCTTGTTTTACATGAATATAGTTCAATATGGGAGACAAACACAGTCCTGTCAACCTTTGTCTTTTTTATATTTCACTGTTTCCATTAGTTCAATAAATCTACATAGCTGGTTCATTTCTGGTATCAGGCGTGGAGAGAATAAACCTGCTTAAAATAACAAACTATTTTACAAAGGAGGAGGAATTGTTTTCTCTTTATCCTTATATGAGTTAGTTCACATAACATAAAGAATAAATTTCAGCCTTGTCTATGTATAACTTGAACAAACCTGCGGATTTTGCTTCAGAACATTTGTTAATAGGTTTCCAGACAACTTTTCTTAAAATATTTTTTTTAAATATATCGCAAACAACATTACTATTGTTGTTTTCTAAAGTGGCAAATGCTGGCCTTATACATCTCTCCCTCCCCCATTTAATACCCACCAGATGGGTTGGGCTCCAACTCCCAAATTTCTTATGCTGGCTCAGATTTGTTGGTTTTCAGATTGGGGAATATTGCCTAATAATAATATGTAAGAATAGGAAAAATGCATTTGTCTATTTTTTTTAATTTCTTTGTTTATAACTATTTCTAGATTCAAATAAAAATGTACACTATATGCAACATTACAATGAAATCTACATTGGGTAAAAACAGCGCTATAGAATAAGCTTGCTATACCGCAACAAGCCTGATTACCTGTATTTTAGAACAGATTACTTCATTTTTACTTGAAACTGACCTGTGTATTAACGTATTACTCTAATTACATGATTTGAGACAGAGGAAATGGGTTTTGGCTCTCAATTGCTGGAAGCAAGCTGCACTCTTTAAAGTACATCCACGGGTTTTAGTCTGCATAGGATGTGAGGCTTTAGCTTTTACGAATGACATTCCATTAATAGGTATCAGCCATCACTTTCTTCTTGTGTAAATAAAAACAAACCCACCTGTGGAGTTGAAAGCATATCCAAACTCCAAGAACACATTTTGCCATCTGTAGAAACGGTAATGAGGTTGTGAGCGTTCTGTGTTCCAACGACATTTACACAGTAGACTGGGTGCTGAAAACACACAAAATATCAAAAAAATATCTGAAAGTGTAGATTAAATGTTTTACTAACTATTCAGAGGTTTTGTGTAATGGAAACTGGATGATCATTCAAGACTTGAGTCTTCTCCTTTTGCCAAAATATGATGATCCTGTAAGAGATTCAAAAGTTTCCTTTCTCTCTGCTCCCTCTTGTTATGCTGTCATATCTAAATAAAATGATTATTACTGTGAAAATACAGCATTACATAGAAGCATAGATTATATAGGTAGTCCTTCACCTACAACCACAATTGAGTCCAAACTTTCTGTTCCTAAGCGAGATATTTATTAAATGAGTTTGAATAAATCCAGACTCTTTCATTTCAACTTTCCACAAAGTGTTATTCCCATTACTTCCCATTAATCTGATGACACTTTTATGGTGCTTGCAAGAGAATTCTTTTTACTCTCTTATAAGTGGTTTCCATGCTTTCTTTTCATAAGTACCCTTTATATTGATTTTGTTCAGCAAGTATCTTCTAATACTTTTTCTTATAGAACTCATTCTTTTTGTAATTGTTTTACTTTTGCTATTGTTTATTTAACTTTACTTTTGTTCCATATCCATCTTTCCCCAAGAACCATTCTTAATATCAAGAAATAGTCTGTTCACATTTCAGAAACTCTCATCACTCTTGTAACCTTTATTATATCCCATCCTCTGCCATCCATAAACATGAATAAACTTACATTTATAACACATATTCATAACATACCTTTTCCTTTAAAAAGGGTTATCATGTTGTTGGTTTGAGCTCCGAGCTTGGTGATTTGGTTGCAAACATTTCATCCCCATTTGACACTTGTGATTTCTTGACTGAAGTAACACAAGAAATCGGACCACATCACATGCAGCCGATCAGATCAACCCAAAACTAGATCATGACATCATCAGGAGACCTCCAAACAACAACACAAGCACTAATTTACATCACACATATGGTACTTAAAACCAAGGACTATGACTCAGCAACTACAGCCAGCCAATCACATAACCCGAAATCAGACCAAGACTCAGAAAGGTATTTAAAGACCTGTGTTTCTCCAGACAAGTATAATCCAAAGCACACTGAAGATGCCTCCTCGAATGGGGGATGGAACGTCAAACCAACTACCAACCCTAGCTACTAATATTCAAAGATATTTCATAGGGTTATCATACTTATTTATTCTTGATTCTCCAAATGGCCCATCACTTTTTATGCAGTCTCCATTCATTCATCTCAAAATATTTTTCTCCTGGATCATATAAATTCAGAGAATATATATTTTTCCTAAAACTAATATTTCATATGCACCTGCAACAATCTTAAAGGCACCCATTCATACTTTGGATTATACACTTTTGCCCCTCCATTAATAATTTCCTATTTATATTCATAGATTTCACTCACTTTGCATGCTCATTCAAAAATATTATATCCTTTCAACATGTCTTTAACTTTCTCTGCCCCACCTCTGTTTCATTTATCAGTCCGTGCTTCCCTTTCTTTAAAATGTTTCTTTACAAATATATACACTGGAACTCCAGAGAGGGAGAACACTATAGATAGTTTTATGGAGATGTGAAACACCTCATCTGCTTTAAATCTTCTTCCAGATTTTTTTCCAAAAACTGACCACTGAAATTTATTGATTTATATGCCACCCACCTTCCAAAAATCCAGATGGTTTACATTAACATTTAAGAACACATTTGCATGTAATATTTTCATAGTGATTTGAGAAGAACTTCATATACCTACATTTATTTCTTCCCACCCCAATCCCTGAAGAAATAAACTTCATAAGCTTTTGGAACCATAAACACCACATAAGAACTATAATTCATTTAGTACATGTGCACACATGCATTCAAACCAAACATCTTGATTCTGAGGCTCTAAGTTTTGAACTACTTTTTGATAATGTCTAAATGTCTCTCCATTTGCTTCTTATTCATTTGTCTGACAGGAACAGCCTTTCACATGTGCTCTGTATGAAATAACCCAAACCTAAGTCATTTCATATAGACGTTTACTGGACATTTGCCCTCCTCACTATGGTGCTTATGCAAGCTGGTAATATAGTCTCCAAAATTGGGAACTGCAAAGACGGAAGAGGCTAAAGTTCAGATAGGTGGGGCAGGATTCAGTAGCATGAAAATGGATTCCCATTTTTCCTCACAGTACATTCTTGGGCAAAGCCTGGCTTTAATAAGCGCTGTCAGCTGTCAATTTCATAAGCAATAAATCTCACTGCAGATTGAAAAGGATGTTTCTAATACCAAGTGGGAGGCAGGGAAAAATGGGAGAAGATGGAAACTACAACTCTACTTTTCAGAGAGAATCTCTGAGTTCTTTCTTGTCCAGGAAGAAGATGCCATCTTGTTTTTATTTATTCTGGAAATGAAATCATCATACCAGAGGTTTCATTTAAATAATAATTAAAATTTGCCGTTATTCCCAATGCAGATGTGTATGGGCGTGAAAGAAGATTAGGGAGTAACATGTGGTACAGTTCTTTTCTTGTGAACCTTGGCATCAATTTATAGGAATATGCTCAGGAAATTTAGAAACCAGTAGCTGGTGGTAACAAATTATGCATGTTCCAGTTTGCATCAGAGAGAAATTCTTATGTAGTACTACAGTAAGCTTGTACACATGGTTTCATTCTCAAGGTAAAAGCATCACATGTCTAGACAACTGTTGTTATTATGCTTTGATGGTCTTGTAGTATACTCTCTCCAAGCTGATTGAGGAAATTGAGGAAGCTAAAGTCCACACATCTTCAAGTTCCCAAAACTGAGAAACACTGGAATAAGCAGTACCTGGCTCAATAGTAGTAACTGTGAGAGAAATCTAGATGTCCTAATGGACCACCCCTTAAAATAGAGCCAGCAATGTGCTACAGCTGCCAAAAATCCAATGCAGGTCTAGGATGCATCCACAGCCATGGTGGCACAGTGGTTTGAAAGCAGTATTGCAGGCTAATTCTGCTGACTACTAGCAATTCGATTCTGACTACCTCAAGGTTGACTCAGCCTTCTGTTCTGTTCAGGAGAACAAGGGTGGTTAGAAACTGAGGCGGAACAAGTTTCAAAGTAAATCCATTTAATATGGTAACAGCTAACATGCAAACTGCAAACAAGCAACTCTGGAACTGGCAACAATGACTTTCTGTCAGGCAGCTATTTATATAGCAGCTGTCAAACGGCTTAGCCAATGGCCCATGTTTATTCTTCCGCTGGCTGAGCTGTCACGGCTCAGTCAATAGATGCTTCTACGTTAGTGTGCATGCCTGAATGGCAGTGTGGCTTTGAGGATGCAACACCCCTTCCCTACTAGGTGGCGCATGTATAATCTTGTAAATACGCGGGTGGCCGGCAGCTCCACCCAGATCGACACAGTTCAAGAGTGACCTCAGAAGGAGGAGAATGCTGTGCCTGTGTCTCTGGAACTCCTGGTGACTGCAAGGAAATCTCGTCAGGTGGATCCACTGTAGGAAGAAGGCCCATTTCTGCAGGTGAGTCTGGTGGCAAGACCTATTACGGGAAGGAGTGTTAGAAGTTAAAAAGTTGTCAGTGGAGGCTGCATCAGTAATTAGATCAAGTAGTGTCCAATCTGGTTGTGAGGTGAACGGTCACCCTCAAAGCTGATCAATATGGTGATGCCAGTTATTTCCGTCTTCAAGATGGACCCTATAAGAACATGGTACGGTTACTAGGGTTATGTGGTCCGGTAGTCATTGGGGTTTCCCCCCCACAGTTCCGAGCATACACCCCATCTCCTATTTTGAAAGTTCTGACCTGGCTGGTCGAGTCCAGGGGAGTATCTGAAAGTAGCTTGGCTACAGCCAGTTCAGGGCAGTCCGGAGTCATCAGTCCATCAGTAACTCGGCAGGGCTGCAATTGGTAGATGAGCATGGAGTTGTATATTGTGCCAGGAGGTATTTCGCAATTTTCTCCTGCCAGTCCCCTGATTCAAGTTTGACCAGAACATCCACAGGTTCTGCCATACCATTACTGGCAGGGTGAAAAGGTGCCACCTGGGCATGTCAAATTCTGTGCCCTACAAGAAACACCTAGAATGTGGTTGAGGTGAATTGTGGGGCGTTATCTGAGACAATACATTGGGCAGCCCGTGGGTGACAAACAATTTCTGTAAGGTTCTAATTATGGCTTTGGATGTGGTTGATGCCATAAGGGCTATTTCCACCCGTTTGGAATAGGCATCAACCACCATTAAAAAAGTCTGCCCCCGGAATGTCCAATCTACATGGGCCGTTGGGACTCGGAAAGGGGCTTTGCGAGTCTCCCATTCCCTGGTTGGGGCTGCTGGTGATGCTGGGCAGGACTGTTGACAGTGCTGGCATCCCGCAACCCAGTCAGAGATTGCCTAGTCCAGTCTGGGCCACCAAACATAACTGCGTCCTCATACCTTCAACCTGACTCTGCCAGGATGATCCTCATGCAGGCTTTGTAAAATCGGTGTTCATCGTTTGGGAGGGACCACTACCCTGGTTCCTCACAATAAACAGCCCTTCAGAATGGACAGCTCATGCTGTGCATCTTTTGGGTAGGAATTCAATGGGTATCTGTCCTTGTGGCCACTCCTTCGCACCCAGCCCAATACTTGTGTGAGTACATAGTGTCTAGTTGAGTATTTTGCAAGATCTGCTGCTGTTACGGGGGCCCTGAATTCTTTGATTAACAAGATAGGGGCTGCTGGGGCTGGATCTTGGACTGTGACTGGGAGCGGGCAGCGGCTGAGGCCATCAGCATTACCTAGTTCTTTTCCAGGATGATAGACTAATTGTACACCACCAGGAATACAGTCCACCTGACATGTGGGGGGATATGATTTGCAGGGTTTGCCAGTCGCCAGCTAACAGACCCAAGTTATTGGTTGAAAGAAATGGCCGTATACGTAATCATGGAAACATTTAACGGCTGATACAGCTGCCAGGGCCTCTTTATCTATTTGGCTGTAGTTTCTTTCTGTAGAAGATAGGGTTCTAGAAAACTAGGCAATTGGGGTTTCAGCCCCATTGGATAGTTTGTGGCTCAGGACAGCTCCAAAGCCATAGGGCAAGGCATCACATGCTAAGTGAGGGGAATGCTGTCACTGTATTGCTCTAACACTGCATTAGAGGTTAGCAGTTCTTTACTGCTGTCAAAGTGTTGGCCTCTTTCTTTCTCCATGACCATGGTGTTTTGCTATCTAACAGCCTGGGGAGACTAATATCCTTCTTGGCTAACAGGCGCCCTTGCAAATGCATATCCCTCATGCCACACACCAGTTGTTAGAGGAAAGGGTCATCCAGATTCATCCAGGAACACACAATAGATTGCAGAGGTTCTGAGGGAAGCCATATATTGATTAATAGACTCTCCCTCCATCTGGTTCCTTTGATGGAACAAAAACCGTTGAGCTATGCAAGACGGAGCTCACAAGTAATGGTCCTGCAGTTTGCCTAGCAGGGTATCCCAGGGCATGGTGTAGACTGGGTAAGGGGCCACTAGAGTTCTGGCTGTCACGAATATATGAGTACCGCACCAATTTAGAAAATGAGCTCGCTTTCAGTCGCTGGACAGCTCTGTTTAGTCATTTGCCTGAAGGAAACACTCGAAGCGTTCCAGGTATGAGTCCCAGGTCTCAGTTGCCGGATTGAATGATGCAAAGATTGCTGGTGAAGCCATCCTTAAAAGAACAGGAGGATTCAGATTTGGCCCTTAATCACATGGAGTGTTATCACCTTGACAAAGGCAGCGTTCAGCTCAAAAGTGTCTCAGCTCAATATCAGTGACTTAGCACGTTCAGTCTCCTCAGACTATCCCACCTTCATTGCCAGTGTTCTGTTCGGGAGAACAAGAATGGCTAGGAACTGAGTCGAGAAGAGTTTCAAAGTAAATCCCTTTAATAGGGTAACAGCTAAAATGTAAACTGAAAACAAGCAATTCTGGAACCGGCAACAATGACTTTCTGTCAGGCAGCTATTTATATAGCAGCTGTCAATTAGCTTAGCCAATGGCATGTGTTTATTCTCCTGCCTACTGAGCTGTGATGGGTCAGTCAATAGGAGACACTTCCACGTTAGCGTGCGTGCCTGAAAGGCAGCGTGGCTTTGAACACACAACATCTTCTAACCTTCCAAGGTCAGTAAAATGAAGATTCAGACTAGCACTAGCACTTAGACTTATATACTGTTTTATAGTACTTTACAGCCCTCTCTAAGCGGTTTCCAGAGTTAGCAAATTGCCCCCAATAATCTGGGTCCTCATTTTACCAATCTCGGAAGGATGG